>OVBI01000178.1:0-116687 GCA_900406495.1 Sisymbrium altissimum
TTTGTGAAGGAGGTAGATTATATTATGTACGATCTTTGACTCGAGCGCTCAGTTGTTTGCTGGGTCCTTTGAGGTCCACGTTATGACTTTGGCCAGGCTTTGTCCCGATGGTTGTACTTGAACCTTTTTCGTTTCGATGCATTTCAAACTTTTGTTTTTATGATTTTTGTACATGCTTAAAGTTGATATTTGCTCGTCTTTTGGGTAGAGCATGATAAGATTTGGTGTGTCATGCTGTAGCGGAGTAAAGTAGCTCGTGTTTCCTTAGCATTTAGAGGCGCTTAGAAGCATTGCAAGTATTACGAAGAGTTTAGCATTGATATTTCGTCAGTGGAGAATTGTCACACTTTTGTTAGACGAGAATATGTTTGCGTTTTCGTTAGAGCATTAAAAGAGTTGTGTCAGCGCTACCTATAAGCGTTTTGGCTGGACTTATGATAGGTTATTGTTCGACTTTCTACTTATCTCGCTCTTTTTCGACTTATCTCGCTGTTTTTCGACTTTCTGAAACACTTTAAAATCTCGTCTAGTGGTATGCTAGATTGTGTTTCCAAGATGTTAAAGACCAGTGTGCCAAGTTGGGCGCTTACTGGGTTAGCGAGTTTGCAATGAGGATTAAGGCAGTGCGAGTCTTTTCTTGTTGGTATGCCCCTCTCAAAGTCAAACCTAAGAACATCGTCCAGGATATACTTCTTGGATGTTTAGTTAGGATATGCCTAACCTGATTTATATAGCGCGCTATTATATCCGTGCAGGGATGTGGCGAACCTTTGCTCGTATAGAGGAAAATAAAGTATGTTCGTTGTGGCCAGGAACAAACAAGTTTTTGAAAAAGAGTTAGATTTGCGTAAATCATTTTTGAAATTTTTTTTTGAAAAGTATCTGAAAGTGTAAGAGAAGTTGAATCGATGTGTTGTGGGATTTTTTGGCATTTCTTTGGGAAAATCGATGTTTGGACATGTAGAGTTTCCGGAATGTTTCAGGAAAACTTGAGTCGGGATGCGTTTTTTCGAGTGTGGGAATGGCTATGTATGTACTCCCACTCCTTTGAAAAACTTCTTTTTTTTTTGAAGTAGCTGGACTTATCATGGGACAAGTTGCCTACGTACCCAAATTCTAGGGGATCAAGCCAATTTGTAGTTCGTTTTCAGCGAAGCACTACAGGTAGTACTTCTTGAGATGCATTGCATTCCAGCTTCGGATGACTGGAGAGTCATCATCATAGGCAAGTTCGTATGCTCCGAGCCTAACGACTTTGGGTAATTCTGTAGGGGCCATCCAAATTTGCACCTAGTTTTCCAGAGTTCTTTTCCTGGGTTTTTGAAAGACCTTTTGAAGAACGAGATCACCTTCGATTACGAACTTTGGTGTTGTAGTATTTGGCGGCTGCCTGTTGGTAGCTCTGCATTCGGAGTAAAACTTGATCTCTCCTTTCGTTAATAAGATCCAGTTCGTCCATGAGCATCGCTTGGTTGATCTCTTCTCATTATGGGAGAAAAGTTCGGCGAACTCCGGGGAATATAACCTCTGGGGAATTATACATTCCATTCCGTAGACTAATGCAAAAGGAGTCTCCCCAGTTGCGTTTCTAGGTGTGGTCCGGTGTGACCAGAGCACACCTTCGAGTTCATCGGCCCATCTGCCTTTCTTTTCGTCCAGCCTTTTCTTTAACCCATCAAGGATTGTTTTGTTGGCTGCTTTCGCTTGGCTGTTGCCTTGGGGATAGCTCGGAGTTGAAAAACTCAGATAGGTCTTCCAGTTTTCGCATAATGATATGAAACGATTGGAGATGAACTGAGAACCATTATTAGTTACGATTTCATATGGGACTCCGCATCTACAGATGATGTTTTTCCATATGAAATGTTCGACTTGAGCATCTTTAATGCTATCATAGGAATCTCCATCGTTCCATTTAGAAAAGTAATTCGTTAGAACGAGGAAATACTGATTTTTCTTAGATTTATGCATGGGTCCGAGGATATCCATTGACCAACGCATGAATGGGTATGGAGAGGATATCGACGATAAGATTTCGGCTGGTTGGCGTATTGTTGGAGCATGGCGCTGTCACTTTTCACATTTTCTTGCAAATTTTTTGCAATCTTTGATCATTGTTGGCCAGAAGTATACATGCCTTTTGATCTTGATGGCGAGTTCCCTTCCTCCTGAGTTGTTTCCACATGATCCACTATGAACCTCTTGCATGATTTTTTGTGCTTGGCTGCCTTCCACGCAGGTCATAAGGGGACCAGAATGTCTCCACTTGAGGAGTTTTCCATCTAAGAGGACGAACCATGCTGCTTGTGCTCTTACTTTACTTGTTGCCCATTTTTCGGCAGTGAGCTTCCCGTCTGTGATGAAGTGACAAATTTTCTCCATTCATTCTTGGTCGCAACCAAACTCTCCTCTTTCGGCTTGTGAGCTGGTGTCGATGGTTGTAATCGAGTCCGATTCATCCATCTCCATAGGATCTTCGGGAATTTCTTCTTTGAGATCTTTTTCGATGAGCAAGATTATATCGGGTGATCCAATGCTTGGATGCTCTATGAACTCTACCGAAATAATCCTACTTTCTCCTGGGGCAGAGGTTGATGCCAAGGCTGCTTGAGCGTCATCTGGTGCATTTTCACCCCGAGGAATTCTCGTATGTTCAAATTCTTTGAACTGTTTTGTGAGATCTTGGACTATCTTCAGATATGCGCCCATTCTCTCATCTCGAATTTTGGATGATAGTATGCGACTGGAAGTAAGGCCTCAGTTTTCGCGCAGAAGAAACCACTGATAGGGCCAGTTTTTCCATCTGCGGGTAGCGAGTCTCAGCATCAGTCAGTGTTTGGCTTACGTAAAAGACTGGTCGTTATTCGCCTCTGTCTTTCCGAATCAATACTCCGCTGGCTGCGGCCTGCGAGACGGCAGTGTAGAGGAACAAGGGTTCTCCCACCACTTATTTAGCGAGCACTGGCGGGCGTGCTAGGTAAGCTTTAAGCTGCTGGAAAGCTTCCTCACATTTTTCTGTCCAATCATACATCTTGTTTCCCCTCAACATGTCGTAGAAAGGAAGATATTTACCGATTGATCGAGATATGAACCTGTTAAGCGCGGCTATGCGCCCGGTAAGTATTTGGACCTTTCTTTTGGTCTTTGGGGAAGCCATGTCGATCAGAGTGTTGATTTGCTTAGGATTTGCCTCCATTCCTCAGTGGGTTACCAGGTATCTGAGGAACTCTCCAGAAGAGACTGCGAATCTATACTTCACGGGATTGAGTTTCATGTTGTGTTTGTTCAAACAATCGAAACAATCCGATAAATGTTTCATGTGATCCTCTTCTTCAATAGATTTTACGAGCATGTCGTCTATATAGACTTCCATGGTCTTTCCCACCTGATAGCGAAGATTTTGTTCACCAATCGCTGGTAGGTCGCGCCAGCGTTCTTCAGTCTGAAAGGCATCACCTTGTAGCAATACGTTCCGCGATCTGTGATGAATGCCGTTTTTTGTCGATCATCTGGATTCACCATAATCTGGTTGTATCCCGAAAATTCTCGTAAGTTCAAATTTTTTGGTGGAGGAGCTTTGAGACCTCAGCCTCTGCCTTTCGTTTTCCCCTCTCTACGGGTTTTTCCATTACGGGATTCCGAAGTTTGTGTTCGATAAAGAGAGAAGTTCAAGAGCTCCTTTGTTCTCCCCGAATCGTCTCAGTTCCACTAAGAGTTGGAAACTTAAGGCAGAGGTGATAGGTGGATGGGACGGCCTTGATGACATTAAGCCAGGGCGTTCCCATTACAGCATATAGATGGTTGGATGGTCAGCTACTGAGCATTGCACCGAGATGGTGTCTCCAGCCGTAGTAACTGGAAGGATGATGGTTCCTTGGTTCATTGATATGCGTCCAGAGAAACTCGTCAATGCTTTAGGTTCGTCCACCAGTTTGTAGGATCATGTTTCCATCTTATCTAGGGTTTTTTGGTCAGTTATGTTTACTGTACCACCGGTGTCGATCAAAACCCTAGATACATCGTTATCGGGTATTGTGAGTTGAATCACAAGCAGATCATTGTGGGGATGGATGACTCCATATGCCTCCGATTTATCGAAGATGAGTGCATCCTTAGTCTTGTTCTTCGATTCTGATCGATCGATGTTGTTTCCCGCTTGTTGTTGGGAAGCTTTTATGGAAGATATAAAATCGCTGAAGAACGGTGATCCTCCCATGATCGTATTCACCAAGGATTCGATGGGTTACCCTAAGGATATCGGGAACATTTCCTTTCCATATTGAATCCAATCCTCTAAGATCTCTAGAATCGGTTTGGCTCCACCGAGCGGATGATTCGAGTTAGTTTGTCTTGGCATCTTTCGTTTCTCGAAGTAAGAAAGCTTTTGGATACCCTCATTCTATCGCCAAACTGTTGGAACGAGATTTCGCACAATGTAGTTTTGGAAAGTAAATTCGGTAATTAGGTCCCAAAAATTCTGGAATGAGAAACCTCACGAAAGATTTTAGTAAATTTCCGCAAAAGTGGAGAATAAGAAAAAGGAAAGAAGAGAATACGATTTTATTGTTAAGTCTCGTATGAATTTTCAATGTGCCACAAGATGTGGAAATCAATCCTTATTTATAATAAGACATCATAAGTCCTAAACAGCCTAAGTTTCGATGTGGGAGAAAGGTCTTTTCCTTTTTCCACTGACTTTTCCATAAATCTTTGAGTAAGCTCCAGAATCTTCCATAAGTCGATTTTATCTCTTGTCGGTTCTTCCTTCCAGCTTGGCCCAATTCTGTCCTTTGTCCTTCGGTTTGGTGGTTTTCTTTGGTTTGTTTTAAGTTATCGTTTAATTGTCTTCGATAAACGAAACATAGCGATGTTTCGAGAAACTTACGAAAACATCGATATGTTCGCGGAAAAACCCCGAAGACGCAGAACGAAGCGGAATCAGACGGGACGGAAAATGACAGCCTGCTCGGTCTTCCTTGGTGACAGATGAGGCCGAGCTGGCTGCTTCTTACCCCATTATGCATCCAGCTCGGTCTCTAGCATGGGAGAAGATCCTCCGAAGGCTCGCGGGATGCATCCACCTTGGTATCTTGAAGGATGACAGCCAGATCAGTATCCAGAAGAAAGGACAAAGCCAAGCTGACTGCATCATGACAGTCAGATCGGTATCATGGCAAGGGGAAATACCGCGCTGACTGCTCCATGTCGTCTGTTACCGAGTTTGCTGCAACACCCAACTTGTAGATGGCATAACTCCTCCATATGAGCTCCGTTTGATCTGATTCGTCTTCTGGGAGGTTCATAATTGAACTTATCTTGAACAAATTTTCGAAGAACTTTTTAAGAAACATCTCCGGACACACTTACAGTCTTCAAAGGAGATGGCTTAGAGGCCAAAACTGGGCGAGCTGGACGCTACCTTCTGTCCAGCTCGGTACAAAATGATGCCCAAATTAAGCATTTAGAACATGAATGCTACTTCCTTACAGCCAGCTCGGTAGACTTGGTGGGCAAGTTGGTTTCGTACAAAAAATTTCGGAAAAACTTATCTTGAACAGTTTTTCGGATAAACTTTTACGAAACATCTCCAGAAACACTTACAGTCTTCAAAGGAGATGGCTTACAGGCCAAAACTGGGTGAGCTGGACGCTGCCCACCGTCCAGCTCAGTACAAAATGCTGCCCAAAGTCAGCATTCAGCACATGTATGCTCTTTCCTTACAGCTAGCTCGGTAGACTTGGTGGGCAAGTTGGTTTCGTATGAAAAATTTCGAAAACATTTATCTTGAACAGTTTTCCGCAAAAGCTTTATTAAAAACTTCGAAAAAACTTATCTTGAACAGTTTCGGGAAAAACTTTATTAAAATCTCGAAAAACTTATCTTGAACAGTGTTTCGGAGAAACTTTTACAAAAAATCTCCGGAAACACTTTACAGTGTTCAAAGGAGAGAGCTTACTGGCCAAAACTGGTCGAGCTGGACGGTCAGAACTGGACGGTCAGCATGCTGCCTACCGTCCACCTCGGTACAAAAATGCTGGCCAAACTCAGCATTCAGCACATGAGCATCCCACTCTCACTGCCAGCTCGGTGCACATGATGATCGGGTTGGTTTCATGCAAAAACTTCCGAAAACTTTAGCGTGAACAGTTTTTTCGGAAAGAATTAAAAATAAATAAATAAATATATATATATATATATACATATAATAAAATAAAATAATAATTTCCTTTTATTCCGAGAAAAATTCCGGAAACACTTAAGCTTTTCCCGAAAAACCTAAGGAAGCAAAAAAGGGGAGCATGGAAGCCAAAACTGGCCGAGCTGGACGGTCAGCATGGTGCCTACCGTCCAGCTCGGTAAAAAATGCTGGCCAAAGTCAGCATTCAGCACGTTAACGCCCATCCCTTGTAGCCAGCTCGGTATTCATTGTATACGAGTTGGTTCCGCGCAAAAAACTTCCGAAAAACTTATCCTTAACAGTTTTTCGGAAAATGTTTTACGAAAACTTTCGAAAAACTTAGCATGAACAGTTTTTCAGAAAAAAATTTCAAATAATTTCGGACATGAACAGTATTTCGGAAAAATATTCCGCGAAAAACTTAACTTAAACAGTTTTTCGGAAGAAACTTCTACGAAAAAACTTAACTTTAACAGTTTTTCGGAAAAACTTCTATGAGAAACTTAACTTAAAAAGTTTTTCGGAAGAACCTCTATGGAAAAACTTAATTTAAACAGTTCGAAAAAACTTGTATGAGAAACTTAATTTAAACAATTTTTCGGAATAATCTCTTTAGATAAACTTAACTTGAACAGTTTTTCGGAAAGACAATTCCCAATCCTTATGCGCGTTGCACTCTTTTCCTTTACTACGTTTTTCCCAAAGGGTTTTTCTTAGTATAAGGGTTTTAATGAGGCAAACTCCCAAGGGTATCCTCAAACCGATCCTCGCTTAGCATACAAGACACTTAAGCTCCAACTGTCCTTAAACGCACAGACAGCATCTACCTTTCCCTCAGAAAACAGCTTGCTCTTCTTTTCCATCTTGCAAACAGCTTGGTCTTCTTTTCCATCTTGCAAACAGCTTAAGAGAAAAACTTGCTCCATCACCCAGAAAGATCGTATGAATTTTCAAGTCGTGGAATCAAAGTTCCCGAAGTATGGGGATCAAAACATTTTAGCTCATTAATCTAGTACTATATTTCTTAATTGCTGCGTCAAGATCATACTCGATATTGACGTGCTGGGGGGCTAAATGTTGGGGTCAAAACCCACATTTCCATAATTAACGATTAAAATATTTGAATATCAAAAAAGAGTTTCCATATTTAGATATGAGTTCGGAGAGAGTTCACTTTGAACCATTTCATTGATGACTTTGCGAAGAAAGCATGACATACTATCTTTCGAGAGTTTTTCTGATAAACCGATGAAGTCGCGATTCATCGAACAAAGGACGATCGGCTGGACAAAACAAGGACACCCAGCTCGGTATCAGGACCTGCTAGTGATACCGAGCTGACTGACATCTCTTCATCATGTTTGACTGATCCCTTCGTCCTTTGAGCGATTCTTCCAGAAAACCGATAAATTCGCGAACGAAAGACGATCAGCTGGACGAATCAAGGACAGCCAGTTCGGTATCAAGACCTGCGAATGATACCGAGCTGACTGACATCTCATCAGCATGTTTAGCCGATCCTTTCATCCTTTGAACGATTCCTCTGATAAACCGTCGAAAGTTACGATTTTTCGAGTAAATGGCAATCAACCAAGCTTGGAGGACAGCCAGATCGGTATTTGGGCAGCCAATCATACCAAGCTAACTGACATACCGAGCTGGTTGAATGTCTTGCCAAGCATCTAGCACAGAACGTCAATCTAGACAGCATGGAGCAGTCAGCTCAGTACCAGCATACCGAGCTGGCTGTCATGATGCATCCAGCTCGGTATCATCCTCCCAATTTGATACAGAGCTGGTCAGCATGATGCATTCAGCTCGGTTTTATCCTTCCCTTCCTGGAAACCGAGCTGGATGACACTTTCCCGAGAGTTCCGAGCTGAAAAGGGAATGTGTTCAATGATCGAGGTGTATCTTCCAAACCACGAGGATTCTGCACATGAAACAACTTGTAAATTGTTTTCAACTCAATTATCAAGCTCCTGGAAGAAGAATCAGATAAAACAGAGTTCATAGGAGAAAGGTATGCCATCCACAAGTTGGGCGTTGCAGCCAGCTCGGTAGCAGGCAGCATGGAGCAGCCAGCTCGGTGTTTCCTTCAGGCAGGCCACCGAGCTGGACGACATATGTCAGTCAGCTTGGTAGAATCCACTCTCCTGCATACGGAGCTGGCCGACACCCTTCAGCATACCGAGCTGGACGCATCCCACAACTAATCGGAAGATCTCCTCTCATCCTGGATACCGAGCTGGATGACATAATGGACCTGGAAGCAGCCAGCTCGGTACATTCTGTCACCAAGTCTGAACGAGCTGGCTGACACCTTTCATTTTGTTTCGTCTCATTTCGCTCCTTTCTTCTCTTCGTGGCTTTTTCGTAAACATACCGATGTTCTCGTAAGTTCCTCGAAACATCGCGATGTTTCGCCTATCAAAGACAATAGAGATGTTAGCTTAAAACAAACCGGAGAAAACCACTGCAGAGGGATATAATTAGGCCGAGCTGGAAGGATGGACCGACAAGGGCTGAAACCGACTTATTGAATGTTCTAGAAGTTTCCTCGAAGATTTATGGAAGAGTCGTCGGAAAAAAGGAAAAGACCTTTGTCCCACATCGAAACTTAGGATTTTTAGGACTTAGGATGTCTTAGTATAAATAAGGATCGATCTCTACATCTTCTAACACATTCAATACATTCACAATAAATAATTTAGCAATAAAAGTTCGTTCTCTTTTTTACCTAATTTCCTTTCTCGATCTTTCTCTTTACTTTTTGTTTTGTCTCGCAAGATTCTCGGATCCTCACATTAACAACTTTCCGAAAACACATTAAGTTGAATTCCGGTTCTGATACAATCTACCAAGGAAGAACACTTTAATAAAAGGTAGAGAGGTGGGATTTGAACCGATCAGAGGATGATCAGACCGGAACTGGATGGATCGAAGTGGACCGTCAGAAGTGATGGTGATCTTCTGATATTCCACGCCTTAGCCAGCCTTGCATATGACGCACCAAGTCGCTAACAACGGAGGTTGAATGGATATGACTCACCAGACAACAAGATTGCTCAACAAAAAACAAAAGATAGAAAATGCTCAAGAGAGTTTTTCTATACTTAGATGAAAAATGATCAAAAAGTTAAGGTTTTTACAAGAGAAAGCTTAAATAGCTTGGAAAACAAGGGTATCTTTCCCACGCCAAAGAAGCTGAAAAGATTTAGCCTAAAAAGACATGAAATGAAATAAAAATAAAATGGACCGACGGTTTAATGAAACTCAAAGTTTTGGTCGGTCGAATTTTGGCCTGGGAAATATATCATGCAGTCGCGTGCAGGACGGTGAACAATCGGGACGCGTGGGCAAAGTATCGAGACGCGGGTTCGCTTGCTCGAGACGCGGTCATGAACCATCGGGACGCGGGGACTTCGTATCGAGACGCGGGTGTGTCGGCTCGAGACGCACCTGGACCATCGATCGAGAAACATCAGGACGTCATGCTGGACTGTCTAGCCCCGCGATCGGGTCATTGGCCCTGCCAAAAGGTCGAATGGGTCTTCTCCGGGTGAGCCTGCTCGTCCCGTATGGTGCGGAGCTCGAGTGTTTAGTCCATCGTCAGAACCAGCTCGAGTCATGGGCATTGTGTCTCGAGACAAAGCTTCGCCATCAAGTGTTGGTCGGTAAATAACTCGGGTCCGGTCAGCAGAGTGATCAATAGCCCGATTGATGACGGATCCTTCAATCCCGGTTTGCGTCGAGACGCGGCTACGACCAGTATGGGCATCTGTACGGTCATAAATCAGCTCATCCGAACCATCTCCAATTCTAGACCGAGACGCGGGTATTCTGTCTCGAAACATCGATTCATAAGGTGCCTTAGCTCGGTGAAAATGGTCTCCAATTACCAATGGCTCAGGTGGATTCTCCTCCGTGTGTTCTGGTCCATCCGGTGCATCGTAACCTCCGGTTCCACCTTTGGTTTCTGCATCCATGCTTGTATCATCCCCTCCCCATTGAAAAGGATTTGCCTTCAAATCCGGTTCATCTGCAGAATAAGGAATTAAGTCATAAACATTGAAACTTGAACTGACCGTATGCTTACCTTGGAGATCAAGCTGATAAGCATTATCATTGATCTTTCTCGTGATTTTAAATGGTCCATCGACCCGGGGAATCAGTTTTGATCACCTTTCGTTTGGAAATCGATCTTTCCTCAGGTATATCCACACGAGATCTCCTTCCTCGAAGGTTTGTTCTCTTCCATGCTTGTTGGATTGTTCAGAATACTTCTTGGTCCTCTTCTCAATGTTGAGCCCAGCCTTTTCATGGATCTTCTTAACCTGTTATGCCTTTATTTTCCCATCCAAACTGGCCCTTTCACTCAAAGGCAAAGAGATTAAATCCAGGGAGATAACGGATTGAACCCGTACACAATTTCAAAAGCAGATAACTGAGTTGCCGAATGCATAACACTATTATAGGCAAATTCCACATGAGGCAAACACTCCTCCCAATTTCTCAAGTTCTTTTTAACAATGGTCCTAAGCAAAGTGGACAAGGTCCGGTTCACAACTTCAGTTTGACCACCAGTTTGAGGGTGACACGAGGTTGAAAACAAAAGCTTGGTTCCTACCTTAGACCAAAGGGTTTTCCAAAAATAACTCAAGAACTTGCTATTCCTATCTGACACTATGGACTTAGGTAACCCAAGGAAACGAACTACTTCCCTAAAGAACAGTTCAGCAACATGCACAGCAGCTTCAGTTGAATGACAGGGAATAAAATGAGACATCGTTGAGAATCTATCAACAACCACAAAGAGTGAGTCCTTTCCAGTTCTAGTTCTAGGAAATCCTAACACAAAGTCCATTGAGATGTCTGTCCAAGGATTATCAGGAATGGGAAAAGGAAGGTACTTACCTATTGGTTGTGAATTAGCCTTGGCACGCTTGCAAGTCTCACATCTTCTGCAGATTCGGATCACATCCTTCTTCATGCCCGGCCAATAGAAATGGTCTTGCAACATTTTCAAAGTTTTGTCAATGCCAAAATGGCCCATCAGACCACTTCCATGTGCTTCCCTAACCAACAACGTTCTCAAAAAGCAATTGGGAATATACAGCCAGTTTGAATAAAACAAGAACCCTATCATTCCTAAAATATTTCCCAAAGACAAATCTAGAGCTACCTAGATAGGGTTCCTTAAAATACAAATCAGTGGCATACATTTCTTTAAGTTGCTCAAATCCTAAGACCTTAGCATCCATAACAGAAATCAGAGCATACCTCCTAGACAAAGCATCAGCTACAACATTTTCTTTACCTTTCTTGTATTTAATGACATAAGGGAACGTTTCAATAAACTCTACCCATCTGGCATGGCGTTTGTTGAGCTTTTTCTGTCCCTTTAAGTGCTTAAGGGTCTCGTGGTCAGTGTGCACCACAAACTCCTTGGGCCAAAGGTAGTGCTGCCAAGTTTGCAATGCCCTCACCAGTGCATACAACTCCTTATCATAAGTTGGGTAGTTCAGGGTGGCTCCTCCCAACTTCTCACTAAAGTATGCAATTGGCCTTCCCATCTGCATCAAAACAAAACCTAGAAACACAAGATTATCTTTAGCAAAGGTGCACTTCTTAAAGTTTGCATAAAGCTGTTCTGTTATAAGGACTTCTAAAACAGCTTTGAAATGAATCAAGTGCTCTTCAAAGTTCTTGCTATAGACCAAAATATCATCAAAGTAGACCACTACAAAGATGCCTATATATGATTTAAGCACATGTTTCATCAACCTCATAAAAGTACTAGGTGCATTTGTAAGACCAAATGGCATAACCAACCATTCATACAATCCTAACTTAGTTTTAAAGACTGTTTTCCATTCATCCCCCTCTTTCATTTTAATCTGATGATATCCTGATTTTAAATCTATCTTAGAAAAGACACTAGAACCATGAAGTTCATCAAGGATATCATCAAGATGTGGGATACGATGCCTGTACTTAACTAATGATTTGATTGATTGCCTTGCAATCCACACACATCCTCCAGCTTCCATCCTTCTTTGGCACCAACAGGATTAGCACAGCACAAGGACTCATACTTTCTCTGATATAGCCTTTATCCATGAGTTCTCCAATCTATTTTTGTAATTCCTTAGTCTCCACAGGATATGTTCTGTAAGCTGGCCGGTTTGGCAAAGTGGCTCCTGGGAAAAAAATCAATTTGGTGTTCAATGCCACGGATTGGTGGTCAACCACTTGGGTTTTCCTGTGGAAACATATCTTCATAGGCCTGCAAAAGCTGCCTAAGTTCACTTGGAAGCTCTGGTGTTTGATCAGTTTGGACCATTAGTGTTTCTTTAAACAAAAATAAGATCAAAGTCTGTTGAGAGTTTAGACTTTTCCTTACCTGACTTGCCTTAGCAAAGAAATTGGATTTCTTAGCTTTGGTCTCTGAAGGAAGTTTCTCTGGACCACGGCTCTTCTTAAGCTGTATTTGGTTCTGGTGAACCTCATGAGGTGTTAAAGGAGCCAAAGTGATCTTCTTGCCTTGGTGGTAAAAGGAATGGCGGTTGGTGAAACCATCATGCACGGCCCTTTTGTCATACTGCCATGACCGTCCCAACAGGATATGTCTGGCATCAATGGGCAACACATCATAGAGAATGCTGTCCTCATACCGTCCAATGGTCAAGGACACTTCCACCTGGTCCTTTACTTGCATCTCTCCCTCATCATTCAACCATTCCAATGTATATGGCCGAGGGTGCTTCCTGGTTTCCAAACCTAACTTGCTGACAAGAGACTCACTAGCAACATTAGTACCTTATCTTGGACAAGGCAACGGGTGTGGAAGAGGTTTTCTCTTTGAGCTCTGTCTCCAGCCTTTGCCTGAATGTTCAAGGTTTTTCTGGTGACTAGTAACTTGCCTTGGACCGGTAAATCTAAATCCTTCTATGGTCCTTCATCAAAAACAGGGCCGGTGTCCTCTGTTTCTGGCTCAGACTCAATGTCCCCATTGTCCAACAGAACCATCACAAGGTTGTTTGGACACTTGTTGGCATAATGACCTAGTCCCTGGCACTTAAAACATTTGATGCCCCTAGTTCTGCTCGTGGGTTCCACGGCTTTAGGCTTTTCAAAACGTGAGGGCAGTGTGTTAGTTCTGAAATCAGAGGAACTTTGGGCAATGGCCTTACCTTTGTCTTGGACTGATGGTTTGGAAGGAGGGGTGTAGGTGGTCCGGGAGAACCTGCTCCTTTTGGTTTGTTGTTCAATCAAGATAGCTTTGTGCAGCATCTCTTCTATGCTGTCATACTCCTGGAGTTCTATCCTATCCTGAATGTCCCGGTTAAGTACACCAATGAACCGCGCCAAAGTTACCTCCAAGGCTTCTTCAATATCTGCCTTGATCATCAAGCTTTCCATCTCCTGAAAGTATTCCTCTACACTCTTTGTTCCTTGGTTAAGTCGCCAGAGCTTTTGGTGCAGGTCACGGCTGTAGTGGGTCGGGATGAAATGCTTTCTCATCAGTTCCGTGAGTTCATCCCAGTCTGTGATGGGTCCTCCACCTATTCTCCTCCTGAGTGTCAACACTTGGTGATACCAGTTAATAGCATAGCCACAAAATTCAGCTGCAACTAGCCTAACCTTTTTCACCTCAGAAAAGTTTTGGCAATCAAAAATTAATTCAACTTTTCTTTCCCATTCAAGATAAGCATTATGATCATTTTTGCTACAGAAAGTTGGAATTTTTAACTTAAGACTACCAATACCATCATCAACTCTTTCAGCTCTTCTAGCAAAAGGAATTTCATTACCTTGCTCTCAGTACCTATTACCTCATCGGCCACGAGCAATGGATCGGATTTCATCTGAGAACTCATCCTCAATCTCTTCGTCCTCTTGTCGTGTGTCTCTCCTAGGCTGGGTCCTTCTGGTCCGTGGGTTGGTCTGGTTAGTTTGAGTCGGTTGAGATGAAGCCTGAATCTCATCCAATCTAACATGAAGCTGTTCCAATCCTGCTGTCAGCAAACGGGTCATGGTATCATTTAAAGCTCTCTTTTGAACATTTGACAGACCAGCGTTGGAATGTTCAGGTGGTTCCTCCTCATAAGTCTCCATGGATCCTGAAATTACTTAACAAACAGATTAAAAGAAACAACACTCATTCTCTTTGTGTTTACTTCTCACCCACACAACTCACTGATTTTTAGGTGATCACACAAAAATAACTCTCTCATGGTTCCTTCTCTAAGGTTCTAGGCAAGCAAACAGTGAAATCCAATGGATCTAAACAAACATCCCCCCAAAGAAAAGATAGAAAGAAGAATATAATTTTTTTTTTTTTTTGGAATCCGACTTAGTCAAATATCAGGCTGGATTTCTCCTCAGCCAGCAGGATTTCTCTTCCACCACTTCACCACTAAACAAAATAAATCAGATCCTTTTTTTTTTTGACTTTTCGAATTTCTAGTCGTTTTTTTTTTAATATATGCAAGAACAGAAATAAAAGTAGATGGTGAAGTAGATAGATGGCCCGGATTCTAGATAGACAGAAAAGAAGTGTTTCAGGATTTATTTTGATGAAATGAAAAGAAAAAAATACCCCTTCAAGTGTGCTCTGATACCACTTTGATACAATCTCCCAAGGAAGAACACTTGAATAAATGGTATAGAGGTGGGATATGAACCGATCGGAGGATGATCAGCCCGAAACTGGATGGATCGAAGTGGACCGTCAGAAGTGATGGTGATCTTCTGATATTCCACGCCTTATCCAGCCTTGGATATGACGCACCAAGTCGCTACCAAAGGAGGTTGAATGGATATGACTTACCAGACAACAAGATTGCTCAACGAAGAACAAAAGAGAGAAAATGCTCAAGAGAGTTTTTCATACTTAGATGAAAAATGATCAAAAAGGTACTTAGGTTTTTACAAGAGAAAGCTTAAATAGCTTGGAAAACAAGGGTATCTTTCCCACGCCAAAGAAGCTGAAAGACTTAGCCTAAAAAGACATGAAATGAAATAAAAATAAAATGGACCAACCGTTTAATGAAACTCAGAGTTTTGGTCGGTCGAATTTTGGCCCGGGAAAAATATCATGCAGTCGTGTGCAGGACGGTGAAAAATCGGGACAAGTGGGCAAAGTATCGAGACGCGGGTTCGCTTGCTCGAGATGCGGTCATGAGCCATTGGGGCGCGGGGACTTCGTATCGAGACGCGGGTGTGTCGGCTCGAGACGCGTCTGGACCATCGGCAGCTCCGTGATCGAGAAACATCATGACGTCATGCTGGAGTGTCTTGCCCCGCGATTGGGTCATTGGCCCTGCCGAATGGTCGAATGGGTCTTCTCCAGGTGAGCCTGCTCGTCCGGTACGGTGCGGGGCTTGAGTCCCTCGTCCATCGTCAGAACCAGCTCGAGTCATGGGAATTGTGTCTCGAGACAAAGCTTCGCTATCAAGTGTTGGTCGGTAAATAACTCGGGTCCGGTCAGCAGAGTGACCAACAGCCCGATTGATGACGGATACTTCAATCCCTGTTTGCGTCGAGATGCGGCTACGACCGGTACGGGCATCGGTACGGTCATAAATCAGCTCATCTGAACCATCTCCAATTCTAGACCGAGACGTGGTATTCTGTCTCGAGAAATCGATTCAGAAGGTACCTTAGCTCGGTGAAAATGGTCTCCAATCACCAATGGTTCGGGTGGATTCTTCTCCGTGTGTTACGGTCCATCCGGTGCATCGTAACCTCCGGTTCCAGCTTTGGTTTCTGCTTCCATGATTGTATCAGGTTCCCACATCATCTAGATTGCTATATGGCTGGCGTTCCACTTTTCTGGCTATTCAGTCTTTAAGGCCATCAAGGAATTGTGCCACCAAGGTTTCTTGAGACTCTGATACCTCCAGTCGGTTCTTTAGAGTTTTGAACTCTTCAAAATATTCTTTGACCATTTTGGAACCTTGAGAAAGCTTTCAGAACTTCTTTTGCAAGTCTCGGTGGTAATAGGCTGGCATGTATCACTTTCGGAGATGGAAGCGCATATCTTCCCAGGTAAGGAATTAGGGAAGTCTGCACCGTCGCTGGTTCGTTACATCTTGGTCCCACCGTTCTAGAGCATTGTCTGTGAGTTGGGAAGCGGCTAGAGACACCTTGCTTTTGTCGGAGTAATCGTAATACTAAAAAATGTAGTCCATTCGTCGCTCCCAATCGAGATAAGACTCTGGATTGATCTTGCCCGCAAACGTTGGTGGTGTGAGCTTAAAGTCTTTGCCACCATGGCGAGGATCGTCGTCATCGGCTCGCCATGGTCGCTCTCAGTCATTTTAGGGCTGCCTGCGATGTCGTGCACTAGCTCAGTCATGTCGACTATCGCGACCTTGGTCATGATTGGGGTCATCGTGGTCGTCCAGATGCATTGTC
The DNA here is from genome assembly GCA_900406495.1 of Sisymbrium altissimum. NCBI lineage: Eukaryota > Viridiplantae > Streptophyta > Magnoliopsida > Brassicales > Brassicaceae > Sisymbrium > Sisymbrium altissimum. The sequence goes on from OVBI01000178.1 coordinate 16,604, forward strand.
GGGCCATCGTTCCCGCGTCTTCGAGAAGCTCGGCTATCGTCGTCCGAATAATCTGGTTCATCGTGCTGCCGGTTCTCGACCTGGACGATGCGGTTAATCAGCCCTTCAAGGGCTGCCATGATTTGTGCGAATTGCTCACGCGTGTTGTTGTTGTCCATGTTATCACCTGACATAAGAATTAATTTTTTTATGTAAATTATAATGTCTATGGACCAAAGATATTATGCAGAAGAATGACCGTGATTTAGAGAACAAATATGGAATGATTTTCGAAATTGAAAAAAAAAAATGATTGCAAGCAGTATCTAAATAAGGAAACAAGTTCGATCTATTTTTTTTTTTTGACTCGTGAATGAAACTAGTGCAGAAAAGATTGCAAAAGTTAATCAAAGGGTGAAAGAAAGAGTTATCGTGATTTGGATTGTTCTAGCGTGATGGAATTTGCTCGGTTGTCGGTGATGATCTTGTCAGGTGGTCAATTGGATGCTGAAACAGAGGTGAAACAATATCAACGTTCATTTTTTTAAGTAAAGAAACAAAAATAAAATGACAGAGACAAATCAGAAAAGATAACACCTGATCTATGAGCTTTTGGAGCTCTGATACCAGATAATACAAACCCCAGAACGGAGGTTTGTTTTTGTGGTCGATGGAGACTATCGCCGGTCGTACGGCTCCTGCAGGTTAGTCTGGTAGAAGTGGTTGATGGAACACGAAGTGGCCGATGGAATCAATCGTCTGGCCGTACGGCTCTTTTCTGTTGATCAGGGATGATCGAATGAGAGTGAAGGGTGGATGCGATGGTCGCCACACGTTCTGATGGAAAAGGCAGTGATAAGACAATGAGAAATCCCGGATTTCTCTAAGGCACGAAGTGCTTAAGGTTTTCTTTAGAAGAAAGTTCGGTATTTTATTATCCAAGTTGAAAAAAATACAAGGCTGCAGTGGGACTTATATAGTGTCCGTCAACTATGCCCTTCGTGGGGTCTTTGAAACAGATTACAAATTTATTGTATGCAATAAAATTGGTGGACATCATGCCTTACTGTAAGAAAGAAAATAAATTAAATGGCTAACACTTGCCTTAGTCTACGAACAGAAACTATATCAAGGGATAAACTGGTTCAAACGTTAGTCATGAAATAAAATTAAAGAAAATTATTACCTGACTTACCATGGCATGAAAGGTGGTGATCGTCCATGAATCTAGTCGGTTTTATGGCCTTAGGTGCTCGCACGCGTAATGGTGAATAAGGAAAGTCCATGTGAGGCATGCGCGTCCTTTGGTCGGTCCATTTTATGTGAATGAATCGGTCGGTCGAATATCTTTGAAGGACATGCATTTTGCTCGGTGAAAATTGGGTTTGGCCCGGTAAGAATTGTCTTTGGCTCGGTAGTAAACGAGTTTGGCCTGATGGTTGCTCGTATCGGGGTTGTCGTGGACTGATTGAGGTTTGGCCCGATGGTTTCTTCTTCCGTGTCTCGATCAGTGTTCGACTCGGTGTTTGGCCCAGTCGCGTCTCTGTAGTTTGTTGCCGCGTCTCGATGAAAATCTTGACCGTTGCTCGAATTACCCGCGTCTCGATAGTGTTTGCCCGCATCTCGATGATCATCCTGCGCGTCTCGAGTGTTGCTGTCTGCGTCCCGATAGTGTTTACCCGCGTCTCGATGATCCTCGCCTGTGTCCCAATAGTGACCAATTACGTCCCGATGGTCATTGTCCGCATCCCGATAGTCATTGCCCGCATCCTGATAGTCACCAGCCGCGTCCCGATATAATTTATTCACCGTCCCGATACTCATTTTGTTCGGTCTGGCTAGGTTTCTTGACCTTAGAAATACTCATTTGAGTTAATCTTTCGGTCAACTCATCAACCTCCTTATCAGCGATCAGATTTTCCACGGCTTCATTGAAATTCTCCTGAAGTGTTCTTGCTCCCGACCGTGTCATCGGTCCTGACCTCATGGTTGGAATTGTCTTTACCGGGACTGCTGGACTTAATTCTGTTTCGAGGTTTGCATTAATGGTAATCACTTGGATTAACTCAATGCGAGGTATCCCCTCCACCTATCATCTATGCATGAAATTCCTGAAAAAATCGGCATAAAAACCGTTTGGGGAATCAAATGTAATCCCGAGTTTGTTTCCTAGAAGAACACAAATTTCGGAAACTCCAGATCAGCAATGAAGAACCTCACAAACGAACCAAGAAGAAATCAGCAAAGCGAACTCCTACAAAAAAAATTTCAAAAGAAGTTATTGATGCGCAACTAGATTCATTATCCCGGAAATAGGGTTAAATCAAGCTTACTGACTTGTGTGACATCGGCAACTAGAATCATTATCCCGGAAATCGAGGAAGATAATGATCGACAGTTGACAGAGACATTTAACATAAAACCGGCATCTAACCACTTAAGTCCATCAAGCTCCCAGCTTGAAGGACTTGGGGGGTATATGTTGGTGTTGGATCTCGCATCCCCAGTGCGAATCCAGGAGATTACTTCGAAGATCTGTATGTTTCATCAGACGGAGCGATCCCCACGTAAGTCAACACCTAACCACTTCGACGAGGAGAAAGCAAGGAAGTCAGACTTCACCCAACATCCCGAAGCCAGACAAACGAACACTAGGCAGCACTTCAAGAACGACCTCGGAGCAAGGGTTCAAAGGAAAGTCTAGGAATAAAGACATAAGGTGCAAAGTCATAAGGAGTTAAGTAAGATATTTAACTGATGACCGTTATTTATTATTCTTCTAAGATTGTAACCGATGTATTTAAGGGCAATTATTCTCTTTTATGGCACAAACGTAAGTGTCGATCATTGTATTAATAACCCCTAAGTCATTGGGAGAGGGGCATCTTTTTACAGCACATCAATCTGGCTATCAATACAGAATCATTCGCCACATTTCTTTGAGTTAAACACCTGTTCTCTGCTTCTTTCTTTGATTAGCTTTTTTCTTATCAATTTCTGTTTAGCTGAACTGAAAGAAAGTCTCTGTTATAACAAATAACAGTGTGGGAGATTTTCAGCACCCACAAGAACTCAATTTGGCAGTGTAACTTCCAACTGATTCATCTGGATCCATCCTCAGATTTTCAAACTGAGATGCAAGTTCGTCCAACCTAGTGCGTTTAACACTATCATCTCCTTCAAAGTGGTTCACAATGGTGTCCCATGCAGCTTTTGTAGATTCACAGCCTTGGATGATTTTGAACTGATCAATATCAACAACAGACATGATAGTGGATATGACTCTTAAGTTGTATTTGGAAGCTGCCTTTTCTTCATCAGTCCATTCCTTCAAGGGTTTTTGGATTAACAGGTTCTTCCCATCCGGTTAGAACAGCATTCCACGCAGCTACATCTATGGCTCGAATCACATGTCTCATGTGAACCTTCCAATGGCCGAAATTACCTTCGTCTAGCATGATGGTTTTCTGAATAGCTATGTATCTTTTGTCTCCATGTTCCTCTGAGGATCTCTACTGGTAACTTAAGATTGCCCGCTCTGATACTAAATGAAGAACAGTAAATAAACTATGAACTACGAATCAACTCAACATACTCTGAATCTTATTAGGAATCACTTAAACACAATACACAGATTTGTACAATCAGAATGACAAGATTACACAAAGCTAATCGAGACTGACCAACTCCTAAGCTACCCAGAGAATCGAACGCCCAACTACAATGGTCCGCTCTATCTCTTCTCACACCTAGATGGTTCACTCACCCACCTCACTCCAACTCTTCTCTCAATGTGTAAATAAACCCCTAAACACCATAACCATTAGGTACACTTCTCACACAAGTGTGGTGTGTCCACTGTGACTGCCACTTTCCTTGGGTTCCCGATCCTCAAATCTTCACATAAGGGAACTCCTGTTTTTTTTTTCCTTCTTGCTACACACGCTCCTTGTGTTACACTTCTTTCCTTTGATCTTCGTTCTTCAATGTTACCTTACCTTGAGCTGACACCCATTTGGACGTTTCTAATGGTTAATCAGTTCAAGTTTTGTCTGCAGCCCAGTGAGTCTAGCTTAGCAGAGAACATGGAATATTCATCCACATATATTACAAGATACGAATCACAAATGATGGTTTCACAAAATGCAGCTGACCTATCACATGGAGTTTGGCTGTCCAAGAGCATGATCCTTTAAAAAGCCGAAGACGGTAATTCAGAGCTCCAGTGTAATCTGTAGATAACTTATTTAAATTTTAAATCACAATGGTTCACATATTTACGAGCAAAGAGATGCAAAAAATAATAATAACTGATTGTAAGTTCAAGTTCTAAAATTTGACTCTTAACAGGAGGAGAGAAGAATAAGTGAAAGAGAGAAGAATAAGTGAAAGAGAGAAGAAGGGCCGGCAACCGGAGAAGAAGACCATGTAAACTAGAGAAGACGAAGCGATGACCGGTGATTCTGCCGGAGACTGGATACTCCCTATTGATAGAAACCCTCCCATGGATTTCCCACTCTTGATCAGTTGTTGGATAAGTCTTCATCAGATGGGCTACTAGCACCAGCTGATACAACGGAAAAGATGGATTGAGAGGTAACACTGAGTTTGCGGAATGGCCTCAGATATACCAGCTATTCCTCCTTAGATATTACACACCAACTTGGAATAGTTTTGATTGCAAGATATGACACACCAACAATCAGTTGTTCACAATGAACCGAAGAGAATCACTCTCAAAATTTAACAGATAAAAAGATGATCATTCTTATTTCATAGCACAAAATGGTGCTTAAGTAAAGTACAAAATGTCTAGAAAATAATAAAAGAAATAACAAAATTCAGAGACATTGAAAGAGAAAAAGACTTGACTAGAAATTGAAAAATATGGTTGAATAACTCTTCAAGAATGACTCGTTGACTACCAATTTTCGTGTCTAGCTTCGTTGGACTTCTTTGGGCTTGTCAAATGATGGCAATGATCTTGAAATGGACCAAGACAAATCTTCCTTAAGGTCTGGACGAATTGGACTGAAGTCTATGAGGGCCTTGATAGTAGTTTCCATCCAACTTGATATAATATTCGGTCACTTGATAAATCTTGAGCCCGAATAGTTCCTTTGGATATCTGACTTGATTAAACATCATTGGACTAACTAGGACGTGCATTGGATTATCATGAAGAAGAATGGATGGTTGAAATTGCTTGGGTGGTCGGACTAGGTTTCATTGGCCAAGAATGCTCCTGCTTTGTCCATCTCTTGATCTAGACCGAGTCAGGTATGTTTTGGCATGATCGTAGTATTTCTCACACTCACTTGGCCGAGAGAAATGTCTCTTATCCTCAGTTTGCCCGAACAGATTCTTCTCCAAATGTTTTAGCATCTGTGGTCCATGGTGTGTTGTGATGTATTGTTTCCCAGGTTTCTATCACCTATGATTAGGGTTTTTCAATTAGACGGGGAAAGAGTTTAATAGTCCAGGTTTTTTTTAATATTTATGTAAACTTTTTTTATTTTTAATTTGTATACAATTGAAAAAATTAAAATGAATTAGATTTGTGATAAGTTTAATTTAATGGCATGAATTGTAAAAGAAATGATTATATCTGGTTTTGTGTCTTTTACTATTTTTTTTTATAATTTTCTTTGAAGGGTATTAGTAATAAAATGATGAGTTAGTGTTAGTCTGAATAATTTTTAAAAAATATAATCTAATGATAAACCGATATGGTTATCAAAGTCTTTTTTAAAACAGTTCTGATCCTTTCTTTTCATTTTCTTTATTTTTTCTATTGTTTAATTTTTAGAAACCCATCATAATCTCCATTGGAGATTCTCTGAACTAAGTCAGCTTATTTTGACACTCTTATAGTTTTATGATTAGAAACTAGTGTTATCTCGAAAGTACGGATAACACCCCGATCGCCTCTACCAGTGGGCTCCCATGTCCTCTCACTAAGTCCATGGGCCGGTCCAATCCTGTCCGACGGTCAGTGCATTAACCTGACAGGTTCGAAAATCATGATATACTGTCCCTTCAATCACCACATGACCATTCCCCGTGTTTTGGCCTCACTCACACGATACCGCGAATGACTTCCTGGTAGGTCATCCATCCTTTGACTACTGCAGCTCAAGCGCGCATAACTCTAGTGTTCTCTCAGGATGTACACCCGAAAAGGTAAGTGCACTTTGGTGACATAGGTAGCCAAATCAATTATTTTAACGTCTCTACATAAGTTTTCATATACCAGAAATCGGGATGTTACAATTCAACCCTATTCAAAGAGCGCAACGTCCTCAGTTCAAACCAAGATCAATTCTTAACCGCCCCCAGGGCCTCTCAGGCCAGCACTGAGATAGCAAACCGGCTCTGGTGACACTTAAAATTCCCCGACCACCCCTACCAGTGAGTGCCCATGTCCTCTCACTAGGCCTATGGGCTGGCCCACCCCTATCTGACGGCCAGTGCATTAATCGAGAGGTTTGAAAGTCATGATATATTATCCCTACAATCACCACACGACCGTTCCCCGTGTTTTGGCCTCAGTCACACGGTACCGCGAATGACTTCCCGGTAGGTCACCCATCCTTTGACTACTGCAGCTCAAACACGCTTAACTCCGGAGTTCTCTCAGGATGTGCAACCGAAAAGGTAAGTGCACTTTGGTGACATAGGTAGCCAAATCAATTATTTTAACCTCACCACATAAGTTTCCATATAACAGAAATCAGGATGTGACAATTCTCCTCCACTCAAAGAGCGCAACGTCCTCGTTGTGAACAAAGACCAATTCCTAACCGTCTCCAAGGGCCTCTCAGGTCAGCACTGAGACGGCAAACCGGCTCTGGTACCACTTATAACGCCCCGACCGCCCCTACCAGTGGGCCCCCATGTCATCTCACTAAGCTCATGGGCCGGCCCACCCCTGTCTGACGGTTGGTGCATTAACCCGAGAGGTTCGAAAGTCATGATATACTGTCCCTACAATCACCACATGACCGTTCCTCCTGTTTTGGCCTCACTCACACGGTACCGTGAATGACTTCCCGGTAGGTCACCCATCTTTTGTGATGAGATCCCACGTCTACCGGACCAATTGGACTCAACCGGGACAATAATAAGACCCCCGAGCATACCGACCATGAACCATCGACCACGGACCAGATCAGGCCAACAGACCATGACCAAATACTTCAACCGGACTACCAAAGGACTTTTAGGCCAGATGGAGGTTGATGGACTCATTGGGAAATTTGCAGACTTGGACATCAATGTGAACCACGGACCACAGCCCATAGCCATTTAACTCCTAGCCGGGCCAAGCCATGAAGAGCAGACCATGAAGAATGGCCCAGCAAACTTGTCCGTTTTCAGCATCCAACCCGCGAGAGACTGATGATGCACGGAGACAAGGTTTTTTTCCATATTCACGTCAATATTGCCGAGCAACCATTTAAGGTAACTACCATTCAATTTGGATTATGTGGACTAATGAGTTTTCCTTTTTGTTTGTGTGTCTTGATTCCTTTTCATTTATTTTCGGCAATGTAATATGCCATTAAAGTTTCTAACCGTTGTATCTTTGCTTCAAGTCCCCTCGAAGGGCAAAGGTGTGTCGGCTATCTTTATAAGGCCCCTCTAAGCAGCCGTGTATTTTACAACTTTTTATCAATAAACAACCGAGTATTCTCTTAAGAGCAATCTTATTCGCTTAGGTCGAAACCGGGTTTTGTCTAAGTTTTTATCAAGTCTTATCAAACTCTCTTCCATCGAGTTTGTGGCGACTATCGATCGCCCCATTGTGTTCACTGTTCATTTTTAGCTCATTGGACAGCGCCGGACGGCCAGCCAATCGAGAAACCATCAGAGAACCAAATATCGCAAATCACCGAGACGCGTCCCGTACCGCGTCCCGAATCCATAGTACCGCATCCCGGAGATCACCATGCTGCGTCCTGAGTCATCGTGCTGTCACCCGATATCCGACCGCGTGTTGATACTGTCACCCTGCATCCCGAGCTTTCCGTATCGCGTCCCGAGCCATGGTGCCGCATCCCGAGAGACTCACCCGCGTCCCGATATCATCATCCCGCGTCCTGATACTTTTGCCCCGTGTCTCGAGCCTACTGTACCGCATCCTGAGCACTCGTACCGCGTCCCGATAGCACTCACGCGCGTCCCAATAGTTCTGCATCGCGTCACGATCAATCCACCACCCAGTTAGAAAGCAGCGCCGTACGGACAACTTCTCAACCTCCACCATCCGAGTTTCACCCACGGATTTAGTGTCGTATCATCTTGGTATCAGAGCTTAAACGCTCCTGACCCTGGTTTATTAAATCCTTATTTCTTCGATTTCATTTTATTGTTTTTGTTCTTCATTCGATCTTTCTAAAATAAAATAAAAAACAAATATCTATATCTTTTTAGCTCTGCATCCATAGCTTCCTTGTCAAATGTGCATTAGGTTAAACGTCATTACTACTTGCCATATTTGGATTCTCCGCATTTTTCATTGCTTTTTCATTTTATAAAAAAATATATATCACCCTTGCATTCGTCTTTATGTTATTCATTTTTTTCGCAGATCACCTACTGTCTTTTGAATTGTTTTAGGTACCAAACTTTGCAACACCATGGGAGAAGCCGAGCCAACCAACCCCCAGCTACTCGCCACCCTCACGGCCATCCAAGCGCGTCTTGAATGCCTCGAGGAACGCCGCAACACCGACAACGATCTGTCCAACACCGACAGCAAAACCGGCAGTGAAGAACATCGCGCCAACAATCACCCGCGACACGGTCCCGACCAACACGGCAATGGACGCGATAGGAGACGCGACAGAGGACGACATTGTGAACACGACGAGGAGCAACCTTGGCACGGTAACAAGGACCTAAAGCTCTCACCACCGACCTTTGCTGGCAAGATTGACCCTAAATCCTACCTGGATTGGGAGAGTCGCATGGAGTACATCATTGAGTACTACAACTACCCCGAGGCAAGAAAGATCGCTCTAGCCCAAGCTCAACTCACCGACAATGCCCTGACTTGGTGGGATCGAGATGTCACGGACCGGAGGAGACGCCAACTTCACCCCATCTGCACATGGGACGACATATGCTTCCAGCTCCGGAAATGTTATGTCCCGGCCTACTATCACCGTGATCTTCAGAAGAGGTTCCGGAAACTCACCTAAGGAACCAAAACCTTGGAGGAATATTTCGAGGAATTCGAAAACCTCACCAACCGGCTTGAAGTCCAGCATTCCCCTGAGACTCTCATGTCCCAATTCCTTTACGGTCTTCAAGAGCGCATAGCTCGGAAGGTAGAGAGGAAACCGTACCGCGGCTTGGACGAGCTGCTACACCTCGCGATACAGGCCGAGCAGCATATCAAGCGCAAAGTTACCACCACCGGTCGAGCCAGAACCCCCTGGACACCGCCCACGCCACAACGTAACTTCGACAAGGGCAAGGCCATCGAAACCGACCCGTAGGCCAATAGACCGACCCCTGACCTCGGCAAAGCCCCTTCCACCGGTTCCAGCCAGACTCCCAACCCGAGGACCCGAGACACCGTCTGCTTCAAATGCAAAGGCAGAGGACACTTCGCGAGGGATTGCCCGAACCAAAGATTGATGGTCATCCGAGAGGATGGAGAGTATGAGTCACAGGACGAGGCTGACCAACCCAACTCCGACGAAGAGATCACCGACTACCCTGACGTAGCAGAGATCCGCGTTACCCGGCGGTCACTCAGCGCCCTGTTCGAACCAGAAACCGTTCAACGAGAGAACATCTTCCACACTCGTTGCACCGTAGCCTCCAAGGTATGTAGCTTAATAATTTATGTAGGATCTTGTACTAATGTTGCAAAAAAATATCTTGTGGACAGGCTTGGATTCACCAAGACCAAACACCCCAGACCGTAACGATTGAGGTGGCTCAATGATGACACTGAACTCCGCATTGGAGAACAAGTCACTACCTCCTTCAGCATTGGCAAATATTCCGACCAGGTCTTGTGTGATGTCGTGCCAATGAAAGCTGGCAACATACTCCTCGGCCGACCATGGCAATTTGACAAGGAGACACTCCACAATGGCCGGTCTTATGTATACAGTTTCATGCACCAAAGTAAGAAACACAACCTAGCACCACTTTCCCCACAAGAAGTTCATGACTTACAAAAGGCTATGGACAAAGGTGCAAATGACAAGACTTCTCTTTACATCACTCCGAGTAGAGTTGCTAAGTCATTAGAAATGAAATGTCCAGTACTGCTCATGATCTTCCGAGAAGGGTATTTTTCAGGGACTGATGAACCAGACTACCCGGAGGCATCAAGCAATAACAAGACACTTTCAAAGACGTGTTCGCAGATGAAATTCCCACCGGCTTGCCACCCATCAGAGGAATTGAGCATCAGATAGACTTAGCTCCGGGTGCTCCACTGCCAAACCGACCTGCGTACCGCGTGAACCCCGAGGAGACCAATGAACTCGACAAACAGGTTCAGGACCTCATGAGCAAGGGATACATCCGAGAGAGTCTCAGCCCGTGTGACGTACCTGTCTTGCTGGTCCCGAAGAAAGACGATTCTTGGAGGATGTGTGTTGACTGCGGGGCCATCAACAACATCACCGTCAAATACAGGCACCCTATTCCACGGCTCAATGACATGCTGGATGAGCTCAGCGGTGCAACTGTGTTTTCCAAGGTGGACCTCAAGAGTGGCTATCACAAGGTCAGAATGAAAGAGGGAGATGAATGGAATACGGCCTTCAAAACTAAACGTGTACTATATGAATGCCTTGTCATACCCTTTGGCCTTACCAACGCCCCTAGCACCTTCATTAGACTCATGAACCATGTCCTCACGTCTTACATCTGTAAGTTTGTAGTGATGTATTTCGATGATATCTTGATATACAGGACTAGCTTAGAGGAACATCTTGGTCATCTTGAAAAGGTTTTAGAAACTCTTAGGCTGGAGAACTTATATGCCAATCTCAAGAAGTGTATTTTCTGCACTGATCAGCTCGTGTTTTTAGGATTTGTTATAAGTTCTTAGGGGTTATAGGTGGACGAGGAGAAGGTGAAAGCCATCCAGGACTGACCCACACCAACTACCATCGGCCATGTCCAAAGTTTCCATGGCCTAGCCAGCCTTTACTTCCGGTTCGTCCGAGATTTCAGCACCATAGCAGCCCCACTCACCTCGGTGATCAAGAAGAATGTTGCATTCAAATGGGGGCTTTGCCAAGAAGAAGCTTTCATAAAGCTTAAAGACTGTCTCATTAATGCACCGGTATTGGCTCTTCCTGATTTTAATACGACATTTGAGGTTGAATGTCATGCCTCAGAGACCGGAATCGGAGCTGTGCTCACACAAGGAGGCAAACCAGTCGCATACTTCAGTGAGAAGCTGACCGGAGCAGCCCTCAATTACCCAACCTTTGATCAAGAGCTGTATGCACTCGTCTGGTCCTTAGAAACATGGCAGCACTACCTATTGTCCAAGGAGTTTGTGATCCATACCGACCACGAGACCTTGAAGTACTTAAGGGGACAGAACACACTGAAGAAAAGGCATGCCAGGTGGTTGGAGTTCATCGAAACCTTTCCATACGTCATCAAGTACAAAAAAGGGAAGGAGAACATTGTAGCAGATGCGCTATCCCGGCGCCATGCACTGATTTCAACAATGGAGGCCAAGATCATGGGGTTCCACCATCTCAAGGAGCTATACGAGCAGGACTCGGATTTTGGAGACCTTTTCAGACAATGTGCCCGCGGAACCTTCGAACCATATTATCTGCACAATGGTTTTCTTTTCAGGTATAAACGCCTATGCATTCCCAGGAGCTCGAGAGAACTGATTGTAGGAGAAGCCCACGGTGGAGGTCTGATGGGACACTTTGGAGTTGCCAAGACCAAGAGCATCCTCACCAAGCACTTCTTCTGGCCTCACCTCAAAAGAGACGTGAAGCGTTTCTGTTCTAAGTCCAGGTCACATCCCCACGGTCTCTATTTACGTTTGCCTATTCCTAACATGCCTTCGGTGGATGTATCTATGGATTTTTTTGGGGCTTACCCATGGTCAAGCACAAGGATTCTGTACTCGTGGTGGTCGACGGGTTTTCAAAGATGGTACACTTCGTACCATGCAGCAAGACCAACGATGCCACTCAGATTGCTGGTGTGTTCTTCAAAGAGATCGTGCGCATACATGGATTGCCACGGACCATCGTATCAGATAGGGACAAAAAGTTCCTAGGACACTTCTGGCGGATACTATGGAGGAAACTTGGAACAAAGCTGTTGTTTTCCACATCCTGTCACCCCCAGACCGATGGCCAGACCGAGGTTGTCAATATGACCTTAACTACCCTATTAAGGGCCACCATCGGTAACAACTTAAATAATTGGCTAGATTGCATTCCTTATGTTGAATTTGCTTATAACCAGGCCATCCAGTGTACTACTAAGTTATCTCCATTCGAGATAGTCTATGGTTTTAAGCCGCAGGCACCCTTGCACTTGGTGCACATACCACCGCAAGAGCATGTGAATCAAGGTGGTGTATCCAAAGCTGAACTTGTGAAGAAGAGCTATGCCAAAGTATGCGAGCAAATCGAGCTGAGGAACGAGAGGATTAAGGCCAGAGCAGACAAGAACCGCAAGGAGGTCCATTTCGAACCAGGAGATTGAGCTTGGCTACACCTGCGCAAGGACCGGTTTGAAAAGGAAAGGAAGTCAGAACTAGCTCCCCGAGGTGCGGGACCCTTCAAAGTCATCAAAAAGATCAACGAGAACGCCTACCAGGTAGACCTCCAAGCTGAGTATGATATTTCATCACCTTTAACTGTGTCTGACTCACTCCCTTGTGATGCATGAGATGAACCTTCACAAGGGGGAGAGGATGATGAGATCCCATGTCTACCGGACCAATCGAACTCAACCGGGACGATATTAAGACCCCCGCACATACCGACCATGAACCATCGACTACGGACCTGATCAGGCCAACGGACCATGACCGAAGACTTTAATTGGGCTACTGAAAGACTTTTAGGCCAGATGGAGGTTAATGGACTCATTGGGCAATTTTCAGACTTGGATATCAATGTGGACCACGGACCGCAGCCCATAGTCATTTCACTCCGAGCCGGGCCAAGCTAAGAAGAGCAGACCATGAAGAATGGCCCAGCAAACTTGTCCGTTTTCAGCATCCAGCCCGCAAGAGACTGAGGATGCACGGAGACAAGGCTTACTCCATATTCACGTCATTATTGCCGAACAACCATTTAAGGTAAGTATCATTCAATTCGGATTATGCAGACTAATGAGTTTTCCTTTTTGTTTTTGTGTCTTAATTCCTTTTCTTTTAATTTCGGCAATGTAATATGCCATTAAAGTTTATGACCGTTGTAACTTTGCTTCAAGTCCCCATCGAAGGCAAAAGCTGTGTTGGCTATCTTTATAAGGCCCCTCTAAGCAGCCGTGTATTTTACAATTTTTTTATAACTCCCCGACCGCTCCTACCAGTGGGTCCCCATGTCCTCTCACTAGGTCCATGGGCCGGTTCACCCCTATCCAACGGTCGGTGCGATAACCGTGAGGTTCAAAAGTCATGATATACTATCCCTGCAATCACCACATGACCGTTCCCCGTGTTTTAGCCTCACTCACAAGATACCGCAAATGACTTCCCGGTAGGTCACCCATCATTTGACTACTGCAGCTCAAGCACGCTTAACCCTGGAGTTCTCCTTGGATGGGCAACCGAAAAGGTAAGTGCACTTTCATGACATAGGTAGCCAAATCAATTCTTTTAACCTCTCCACATAAGTTTCCATATATCAGAAATCGGGATGTTACAATTCACCCCCATTCAAAGCACGCAACGTCCTCGTTGCGAACCCACACTAGTCACAGAACGCCTCCCAGGTCAGCACTGGGACGGCTAACCAGCTCTGATACCACTTATAACACCCCGACCGCTCCTACCAGTGGGCCCCCATATCCTCTCATTAGGCCCATGGGCCGGCCCACCCCTATCCGACGGTTGGTGCATTAACCGAGAGGTTGAAAGTCATGATATACTATCCTTGCAATCACCACATGACCGTTCCCCGTGTTTTGGCCTCACTCACACGATACCGCAAATGACTTCCCGGTAGGTCACCCATCATTTGACTACTGTAGCTCAAGCACGCTTAACCCTGGAGTTCTCTCTGGATGGGCAACCGAAAAGGTAAGTGCACTTTCGTGACATAGGTAGCCAAATCAATTCTTTTAACATCTCCACATAAGTTTCCATATACCAGAGATCGGGATGTTACATTTTTATCAATAAACAACCAAGTATTCTCTTCAGAGCAATCTTATTCGCTTAGGTCAAAACCGGGTTTTGTCTAAGTTTTTATCAAGTCTTATCAAACTCTCTTCCATCGAGTTTGTGGCGACTATCGATTCCATCGAGTTTTGGATCTTTTGCTTCTATTTAATCAGATAATAAGTTCTGACTGCGTTAGTTTCTTTTCTGACCCTATTCGGATTTTTAGTTTCATTTTCTCTCCTTTTCTTGTTAACTTGGATCAAATTAGAAGTAATAACTAACATTAAAGTATTAACTGTTCTGGTTCACTGGAATTAGTCTTATTCCATCTGATTTTGTGAGTTTCTTTCTTTTGTTATAGACTCTTTTTTTTCAGAGGGATTAGATCTTTATTTCCCCTTTTGGACTTAATGGTCTATTTAAGCAATATTTAATTTTCAAATAAAGAACTGAGTTTTTTTTAAATTAATTTTCTTTAACGTCGCTTCAAAATCAGTTGTGTTAAAATTTTCTATAACGTTCCACCTGTCTTTATTAGTGGGGGTTCCATATCTTCTCATGATCCATGGGTTGTTCCATCCCTGTCCGGCGATCGCTATGTTAATCGGAAGGTTTGAAAATCATGATATATTGTCCCTCCGATCACCACATGACAATTCTATGTTTTGTTCTCATTCACACAGTACCACGAATGACTTTCCGGTAGGTCACCCATCCTTTGACTACTCCAACTCAAGCATGCTTAATTCTAAGTATTTTTTAAATGTGCAACCGAAACTGTAAGTGATCTTTGATGAAATAGGTAGGAAAATCAATTATTTTAATCTCTCCACATAAAGTTTTGTATACCAAAAAATCGAGATATTACATTTTCCCTATAGAAAAATGTTTCGACGCGGGTTTTTATGCTGAATCTTCTAAAGCTTTTTCGTTGGTTTCTCTCCCATAACATGATTAAAGTTCCCATTCAATCCAACGGCAAATTCTTGAGGAAGGAGCATGCAAGTGGTTTCAAAATGGCGTTGATAAGATCTCTAGATTTCTAAGTCAGATATAGTTTCCAATCATGCGGAGCTGATGGTTGGAGACAGTTTCCGGCAGCGCTTCAGATCTACATACTCATTGTTGGGCATGTTGAAGGACAATAAACACTTATTAATCATTTGCATAATCTTCTATTTTATTTATTGGGCTTCATTTAAGGCTTATCGGCATAATTTGTATTGGATTTTAAATTTTGAATACCATTTGTATTTCGAATGTGACTTTTGTGACTCTGTATCAATACAATGAGATTGAATAAAAAGGGAGAATTTGCACCTTATAACAAAAAAAAAAAAACCGAAATTAGAAAAAATAACCAAACTTTCTTCTCTCTTTTCTTTTCTTTTCCTATCTCTTCTATCATTTTACCTTTTTAACATTGCATTCAAAAACAATTTAGAAAGGCTTTTTAATCCACATTTGTGATACTGAGTTAGTATGAAAAGAATTCATGGAAACAGTTTTAATAGTGTGTGCCAACTTATCTTTATTTGTATTCTTTACACGTAAGAATATGTTTGATGGAAAATGTGATAAAAAGCTCATTCCATAAATAAGATTCAACGATGTGCATTATGAAAACATGCTAATCTTGAGGCTCTCTATCATTTCTCTACAAATTTTTTTTTTTTTGTTATTTAACCAATTCTCGAAAAAAATTAAAAATATGGAGAGTTGTTGGTAAAAAAAAAATTTACAATTTCGTTTACTTTTACCGTGTATCCCTACATTTCACTTAGATTTCAATTCGTAATCATAGTTCTAGGAAAAAAATAATAGTGAATTCTTTATTCCTCAAATTATTACCAGTTAAGATGAAATAATTTTAATGTTTCTTAAATTATTTACCATTTAAGAAGAATTTATCCTACAATTTTTGATACATGGATTATATAAAATTCCTCAAATTATATCATATTTTGAGGAATAAATGAATCTTTCTCTTTAAATTTGATGAAGGATAAAAAAGAATATTTTTCAAAAAATAAATTATTTTATTAAATAAAATTTTGGTTGTTTTTTTTTTTTTGGTTTTTCCTTTTTACTAATTCATGAACATCGCCTTACAAAAAATAGTTGACTCTCATAAATGACGTGTTGCAATGTAAATCGTTAGATGATAATCAAAGAAGTATAACTTACTCAAAGGTGACTGATTCTCATAGTAGTAAATAGACCGCAAAAAAAAAGAAAAAAAAAAAAATCGAAGATCTGTTCTGAGTCTGACTTCGACTCGGATTCGTCGTCCTTCACTTAGCTCCTCAAAACCAGAAAGTGTAACCGCTTCGTCTGGAGAGATGTCGGAAGACAAAGAAGCTACGACGAGTTCACTCAGTCAAGGACTCACTCCTCAAGACCCCGAAGATGCTCCCAAGTCTCCTCCCACCTCTCCAAATTCCTCTACTCGCAAGGTTAACCTCTAAATCCCAAACCTCTGCACGAATTTTGTGTTTTCGTTGAAAAAAAAAAAGGAGGAACTATCAGAAAATCAAACTACAAATTTGAAAGATAATAGCGAACCAGTGATTGTGGGATATGAAAATTAAAAATTTAATAATTCTTGAAATCGTTGAGAATTTTGTTCTTAGGGTTTTGATGGTAAAGGAAAATTTCTAATTGATATATTCATTGTAGCAGTATAATTGATATATGCTGGTGATGTTTACTTCGATGAGGTTTTTGTAATTTTGCAGGCTTGTTATGCGGTTCTTCAGAGTTGGGTGTCCAAGAAATTTATGACTGGATTGTAAAATCACTATTTCCATAATCTTTTTTTAAAGTTTCTAAAATCTTTTGTGTTCGTCGAGTCTAACTGTGTTTTTTTATATTGTAGTGTTGTTCTCTTTCCTGTTGCTGTTACATTCCTCATCACTTGGTGGTTTATTCAGTTCGTTGATGGTTTCTTTAGTCCGTTATACGAGAGCCTTGGTGTTGACATATTTGGTAAGACTGAAAAAGCTAATTATATTATCACGCCTAAGCTAATGTTATGTGCTTTAGTAAAAGTTAAGGATTCAGGGGGTTTTGGTCTTAATGCTAATGGTGGTGTTAGGTTTCTTGGGGTTTTGGTCTTAATGCTAATGGTGGTGTTAGGTTTCTTAGCTTTACGCATGTTGTATACTTTTGCAGTTTTAGTAGAATACTTTGCTTAGTTGTTGAGTCTTACTCTTAACTGTGACACAGTAGCTGGTAAAATGAACATTTCATTTCAATTATCTTTCAAAGTTTCCTTAATTTCTGAGAGGTTATATATCAGATAATAACATCTTTTGGTTCGTTTTTTTGTATGTTGCAAGGGCTTGGGTTCATTACATCTGTACTTTTCACTTTCTTTGTGGGAATATTTGCTTCGTCGTGGCTTGGTTCTACGGTTTTCTGGCTTGGGGAGCAGTTTATTAGGCGAATGCCCTTTGTAAGACACCTTTATTCAGCTTCAAAACAAGTTAGCACTGCTATCTCTCCGGGTAAGGCTGTTTGATTTGAATATCTGTAGTCTGTTCGCCCGCTCGTGTTTGTTTCTAGCAAACACATGCAAACATATTCGTGTAGTTTCAGACACAATTATTTGACTACACAAGTAGTTTTATGCTGCTATGTAGTCTGCGTTATTTATAACCTTTGTTTCTGTTCTCAGATCAAAACACAACCGCCTTTAAAGAGGTTGCAATCATACGTCATCCTCGCATTGGTGAATATGCATTTGGGTTTATCACATCATCCGTGACACTTCAGGTAAGTGGATAATAAGCAATTGAGCAACAAAATTACTTGAAGATAGTAACGCAGCATTGAGATGGTTATATGTTTTCTGGTAACAGACGGACCACGGAGAAGAAGAGTTGTGTAGTGTGTATGTTCCTACGAATCATCTGTACATAGGAGATATATTTCTGGTGAACAGTGAAGAAATCATTAGGCCAAATTTATCAATCCGAGAAGGAATAGGTCAGTCTTAATTTGTTATATGCTTTATCAGCTTTTGTTTTATGAGTTTGATCACATTCCTGTGCACCCGACCCGAATCAACCGAACTTTTCGAGGAACAGGTAATAGAAGTTATCCGTTTGGATCACAATCAACATGCCTAACAACATTCGTTTAATGTTGTTTGGGTTGCAGAGATTATTGTTTCGGTCGGGATGACGATGCCGCAAGTGATATCTCACGTGGACAGGACAAAGAGTAGAATTGCTCACCAACACAATCATAGGATTCCTCTCAACAGACTTTGATTATTAACCTCTATGCGGTCTCTTCCTTCATCCAGTAAAGATACTTTTACACGTTGTCCTATTCCGAAATGATTTCTCTTACATATAAAAATTAACAAACATATATGGAAATCCTCTCCAATTACAACACACACAACCTAGTTACACTTATTTTAAAGATAGTATAATGTATGTTGCTCGGATCCATCATTTATATTATAATTCATCTGTTTTATTTATATACTAGTATACTTTAAGAACAAGAGGATATATTGATCTTGGAATTGCAGCAAATGCGAGTATTGAAACAGCAATTTAAACCCAGACGTCACCGGATTCACTCTCTGAACATGATAGAGGATGAGCTAGACAGAGTAAAAAGACATTGGCACAGTCGTCATGACATTCACTTATGGAGATCGGATGCAAACGAATTCTAAAAAAAATTCACTACTAGAGGAACTTTGGAATCAATCAGGGATAAGAAAGCAGTAAAGTAATGGTACGATGGGATATTAATACAGCCTCAGTTTCTGAGGTTGCTTGGTGGTTTGGCAGATGAACTAGGCCGGCCGTATGGCTCCTATTTTTGCCCGGTAGGAATGGTCGGATAAAGGGAAGTGATCACGCGGATCCTCGTTGCTGGCCATATGGCTCTTTCAACTCGGACAACGGATGGTTTGACGAGTGCTGGATGGATCGAAGATCACCACAAGCTGGCTGGGTAAGGCTTGATACAGACAAGATAACAAGAATTCTCGGAATTTCTAGATTGTTGCACAAAGGCTTTTTTTAAAGAAAAAAGTTTGATATTTTATTGGTCAAGGTTGAAAAGATAGACAACTGCTTATGAGTGCCTTATAAAAAGAATCAGTGCAGCTTTGCCTTTCTTAGGGTGTTTGAAACAAATTTCATTGATTACATAGAATCAAATCAAAGACGAAAATGGCTAAACATTTGCCTTCTACTAAAAATGGAAAAGAAAATAAATCAAAGGAATTCAAACACGCAACGCAAAGAAAAACTCGTCAATCAATCAATCATACTGAAATAATTACAAGACTTACCATTGCTGATTGTTGGATTGATTGGCGGATTGAGTGGGGAAAAACAAGGACTGAATGTTAACAGAATTCTTGTCGGGTGAAAGTCTTCAGCTTTGAATGGGCGAAATTCCAAATATGATAAGCATATAATAACATTTGGCTTTAGGCATTTCATGCAGCTCCTGTGGACTGTCCTTTATGTTTAACAATGCTTGCTCGGTCTGGAATGAGTTCTCCATTGTTACAAGATGTTGAAATCGTATTTGATTTTTACTAAGACATCATAAGTCCTAAACAGTCTAATTTTCGATGTCGGACAAAGGTATTTTCCTTTTTCCATCTACTTTTTCATAAATCTTCGAGTAAACTCCAGAATCTTCCGTTGGTTTTAGCTCTTGTCGGTTCTTCCTTCTAACTCGGCCCAATTCTGTCCTTCGTCTTTCGGTTTGGCGGTTTTCTTCGGTTTGTTTTAAGTTAATGTTTTATCGTATCCGATAGACGAAACATCGCGATGTCTCAAGAAACTTATGAAAACATCGGTATGTTTACAAAAAGACCCCGAAGACGAAGAACGGAGCGAAATGAGATGGGACGGAAGATGACAGCCAGCTCCGCCTTTCTTGGTGACAGAAGAGGCCAACCTGGCTGCTTCCTACCCCATTGTACATTCAGCTCGGTCTCTAGCATGGAAGGAGATCTTCCGATGGCTTGAGGGATGCATCCAGCTCGGTATCCTAAAAGGTGACAGGCAGCTCGATATCCAGGATGGAGGAGAAAACCGAGCTGACTGCTTCATGACAGCCAGCTCGGTATTTTGGCATGGGAAAGTACTGAGCAGACTGTTCTGTGCTGTCTAGCTTGATGATCTATGGGACACGCTTGGCAGGACATACAACCAGCTAGGTATGCCAGGACGTGCAACTAGCTAGGTATGACATGACGTGCAACCGGCTAAGTATGACAGTCAGCTCGGTATCCTTGGTTGCCCAAAATACCGAGCTGGCTGTCCTTCATGCTAAGTTGATTGCCTTTTGCTCGAAAAATCGTAACTTTCATTGGTTTATCGGAGAAATCTTCCAAAGGACGAAAGGATCAGCCGAGCATGTTGAAAAAGAGCATCCAGCTCTGTATCTTTGACAAGATTAAATACCGAGCTGGCTGCGTTCGTTTCGCCCAGCTGACCGTTCTTTGTTCGATATATCACGACTTTATCGGCTTATCAATAAAACTCTCGAGAAATAGTTCTTCATACGTTTTTCGTAACGTTATCGTTAAAATAGTTCAAGACGAACTTTTTACGAACTCATATCTAAATATGGAAATTCCTTTCGATATTTAAATATTTTGGTCGTTAATTCCAGAAATGTGGTTTTTGTCCCCAACATTTAGCCCCCCAGCCCGTCAATATCAGGTATGATCTTAACGCGGCGACTAACAAGTATAGTACATGATTAAGGAGCTAGAATGTTTTGATCCATATTTTTTGGGAACTTTAATTCCGCGATTCGAAAGTTCATACGATCTTTGGGGTGATAGAGCGAGTTTTCTACCGAACTGACTGAGATTAGATTAAAGCTTCTTCTGGGCTGTTCGCAAGATAGGAGAGATGATCAAGCTGTTTGTTGAGAGGGAGCTAGACGCTGTTTGTGCGTTTAAGGACTGTCGGACCTTAAGTGCCTTGCATGTGAAGCGAGAATCGGTTTGAAGATACGATTATGATATTGCCTCATTAGAAATCTTTTACTAAGAAAAACCCGTTGGAAAAAAACGTAGTAAAGGAAAAGAGTGCAACGCGTATAATGATGTGGAACTGTTGTCCCCGTGGGAAGATTAAGTTCATATTTTTTCCCGAAAAACTGTTTATGTTAAGTATTTCGAAAGTTTTCGCAGAAGTTTTTCCAAAAAACTGTTTCAAGTTTTTCAAAAACTGTTCAAGTTAAGTTTTTTGAAACTTTTCGTATGGAACGAACAAGGAGACATGACATATCGAGCTGGTTGGTTGATAAGGTAAAACTGAGCTGGCTTTCATGCATGGCCTTTCCCGAAAAACTGTTCAAATCAAGGTTTTCCGCGGAATTTTTTCCGGAGTACTGTTCCTGTCCGGAAATTTTGTATAAGTTTTTTTTCGAAAATCTTTATGCTAAGTTTTTTCGAAAGTTTCCCATAGATATTTTTTCGAAAAACTGCTCTAGTTAAGTTTTTCGGAAGTTTTTCATACAAACCAGCAAGAAGGCACAAAATGCCGAGCTGGCTGTCAATGCTGGTGATACTGAGCTGGCTGCTCGTGATGGCAAGGCCGAGCTCGCTGTGCTTGGCATTGGTGCCTAGCTGACCAGCTTTCGTGGGTTTTTTCGAAAAACTTTTTGAGTGAAGTTTTTTTCGTCGAATTTTTTTCAGAAACATAGTTTACGTCAAGTTTTCTCGAAAATTTTGTACAAGATTTTCCCGAAAAACTATTCATGTTAAGTTTTTTAAAAGCTTTCGTAACACGTTTTTCGAGAAACTGTTCAAGATAAGTTTTCAGAAGTTTCACACGAAATCAACTCGAGCACCATGGAGGCCGAGCTGGCTGTCATGGTAAGGCCCTTGTGTGCGGAATGCTGAGTTTTGGCAGGGAGAAGGGAAGGTGCTGGATGCCGAGCTGGTCAGCTGGTAGGCATAATTCCTAGCTGCTTGATTGCAGGTATAATTCTGAGCTGGCCAACATATATAGGATTCCCCGAAAACTGTTCATGTTAAGTTTTTGTAGAATATTTTCTGAAAAACTGTTCAAGCTTAAATTTTTCCAAAACTTTTCGTATAAGTTTCCCGAAAGACTGTTCAGGTTAAGTCATTTGAAAGTTTTCGTATAAGTTTTTTCGAAAAACTGTTCAAGTTAAGTTATTCGAAAGTTTTCATAGAAGTTTTCCCAAAAAAACTGTTCAAGATAAGTTTTTCGAAAGTTTCTGTACAAACAAAATAGGTGGAAAAAATGTCGAGCTGGTCAGCTGGTGGGCATAATGCCGAGCTGGTTTGTCTCCCTTGGGGAAGCAAGACAATACTGAGCTGATCAGCATGCGTGGGTTTTCCCAAAAAACTGTCTAAGTTAAGTTGTTCGAGTATTTTCGTAGAAGTTTTTCCGAAAACTGTTCAAGATAAGTTTTTCGAAAGTTTTTGTACAAAAACTGCATAAGAGCAAACAATACCGAACTGGACAAGGCAATTCCGAGCTGGCTTATGATGCTTGCTCGGTTTCAGCGTTTGGAGTTGCTGATCGAGGAAGAAGAGGACAAAATGCCGCGCTGGTTTCAGACCGAGCTGGCCATGTTGCAGGATGAAAATATAAAATAACGATGCAAGAAGAAATGCCGAGCTGGTTTGAGTATGCAACAGCTAGAAGAATTTTCACTTTTTGCCTTGGAGGAAAATATCTAGAGAAGGGGAGTCATGGAATGCCGAGCTGGCTATGTCTTGCGCCGAGCTGGGCATTGTGCTTTGCGGAGAAGCGAGATCAAGGGACGATGGGAATGCCGAGCTGGTCGTACATCCCATGATGCCGAGCTATTATTTGTTAAGTGTATCCCGAGCTCGAGCATGATGCTTGCGCATAGATGGATTGGTTTTGTCGAAAGTTTGCTAAGTTCTTCCGAAAAACTGTTCAAGATAAGTTTTTCGAAAGTTTTTGGGTATGAAAGCTTTGATGGGATAACCGAGAAAAAGTGGGAGTGAGAATGCCAAGCTGGATGTGTTGATGCCGAGCCAGTCGATTCTCATCCCGTATTTGCCCGAAAGAAACTGTTCAAGTTGAGTTGTTTGCAGAAGTCATTTCGAAAAACTGTTCTTGTTAAGTTTCTTGAGACTTCTTGTAAAGGTTTTCCGAAAAACTGTCCAGGTTAAGTTTTTCGAAACTCTTTTCCGAAAATTGAATTGCGTCCAGCCTGAGGCCGAAACAACCGTGTTATCTGGCCACGCTTTGAGGCCGAGCTGGAATTGAATAATCGTGCTCTGATTTCTGAGTTGATCGCGTACCGATCATGTCTGGGTGCCGAGCCAATCGATCGATCGGTAAGAGGGATTGATCGATCACCTAGAGACTGGGCCGAGGTGGCTGTGTATCTTATGTTGGGTCGGTGGTTTCGCAACTTAACATATTCTAAGCTGGATGCTAGCGCGCATCTTGGGCATGACAAGCTGATTTCTGTGCTTAAAAGTACATGTGTGAGAATTTTGGCGGAAAATTCTCTGTTTCATCTTGATGAGAACTTGTTCTTTTCGGAAAACTGCTCTTCCTGAGAAGGTTGGGTTCTCGGAAGAGTTTTAGCGATGACTAGGCAGCCCAGTTTTGGGGATGGACTCGAAGTGGTGAAGATCACCCCGAGCCGGCATATGGCGAGACGTTTTTCTCGGAAGAAAGTTATGCTTTGGACGAGCTGTTTTCCTCGGAAGAGAGTCATGCTCATAGTTCTGAGAGAGTTTCTGAGCCGGTTAAGGCTGTCGGAAAGTTTTCTGAACCGATGAACGTTTGTAAGGAGCTTATGAAAGCTGGAGAAAAAAAAATAGGAATGGCCTGCCCCGCCTTTGTGGGGGAGGAGGCTATGTCATGAGAAGTAGTTCTTGTATCAAGTTCTGTGTATGATGATGAAGCTTTCTGAAAGGATGAATCCTTTCGTTTTGGAGAGATATCTTTTTAGAAGAGGGGTTTCGAAAGCTTTCTCCTTGAAGGAGGATTTATCGAAACCAGTTTTTAGAGAGGATGCAAGTGAGCCATTTTACCTCAGATGCCGAGCTGACTGTCGCTTTGCCGAGATAACGGTTCGAGAAATCACGACTTTTATCGGTTTTTCGAAAAAATTCCTCGAAATGCAGGATGACCAGCTCGGCATTTTTGAGTGGGAAAAATTCCTAGCTGGTCAGCTCAACTATTTTCCACCGAGCTGATCGTCTCCCATTCCATGAATCGCAACTTTTATCAGTTTATTGGGAAAACCTCTCAAAAAGTAAGATAACCAGCTCAGCATTCCGAGAAAGGCCATCCAGATGGGCATTTTTGACTGGGAAAAATGCCTAGCTGGCCAGCTTCATCTTTTCTACGGAGCTGATCATCTCCTGTTTGAGGAATCGCGGTTTTTATCAGTTTATCGGAAAAACCTCTTGAAAAGTAGGATGACCAGCTTGGCATTCTGAGAAGGGCCATCCAGCTCGACATTTTTGACTGGAAAAAATGCCGAGTTGGTCAGCTCCATCCTTTCTGCCGAGCTGATCGTCTCCTGTTCAAGGAATCGTGACTTTTATTGGTTTATCGAAAAAATCTCTCGAAAAGTAATTTCGTATACTTTTCGTAAAATTATCGATAAAATAGTTTAAATCGACCAATTTTCCGTCTATCGATATTTTCCAAAAATATTCAAATATGGAAGCTTTTTTAAGTTATTTAAACATTTTAGCCGTTAATACTCGAAATGTGGATTTTGACCCCAACATTTAGCTCCCCAGCTCGTCTGTCTCAGGTATGATAGTGACGAGGTAAATTAGTAGTGTGGAACGGTATTAAGGAGTTAAGATGTTCTGGCATCCAATTCCCATCGCACTGATTCTCGAGACGAAGTCCTTAGGATGGCTTAGTTGTCTTGTTTGGCTTCATTGTCGTAGTATGTCCGGGTTAGTTCGTAATAAACTAATGATTTTGCCTCGATAAAAGCCTTTTCTTAGGAAAAACCTGGTGGGAAAAAACGTAGTAGAGAAAAGAGCGCAACACGCATTACAGAGACTGAGAGGTTTGGTTGAGTTTTTTCTGAAAAACTGTTTCGGATAAGTTTTTCGAAAGTTTTTGTAAAGTTTTCCCGAGAAACTGTCCAGGATAAGTTTTTCGAAAGTTTTCGTAAAGTTTTCCCGAGAAACTGTCCAGGATAAATTTTTCGAAATTTTTTGTAAAGTATTTCCGAAAAACTGTTCAGGATAAGTTTTTCGAGAGTTTCCGTAAAGTTTCCGAAAAATAGTTTAGGGTAAGTTTTTCAAAAGTTTCCGTAAAGTTTTTTCTCGAAAGCTTTTTGTATGAAACCTCCAGAGAGGCAAAAATTGCCAAGCTGGGCAAAGAAAAATGTCGAGCTGGCTTGCAATACTCGTGTCGTCTCAGCATTTTGAGCGAATGACCGAGGAGAAGGAAAACATGGGATGCTGAGCTGGTTGGAGGAAGCTGAGGATGCCGAGCTGACTGTTGGCCATTCGTCCTGTCCGTTCAGCGTGTGTGACTGAGGAGGAAGAGAGCAAAGATGTCAAGCTGGTTGGAGGATGCTGACAATGGCGAGCTGGTCATTGATTCTCGTCCAGTCCGTTCAGCGTTTGTGACCGAGGAGGAAAAGAGAAAAAATACCAAGCTGGTTGGATGTGTACCAGCTGGATGAGTATTCCCTTCTTGCCTCGTAGAAAAAGATCGAGGTAGGAGGCCGCTGGCCTGTGGGGAAGGAGGCTTTCGAGTACAAGATGCTGATTTTGGATGGAAAGGATGCCGAGCTGGACATGAGATACCATGCCACTTGATCAGCCCGGTCAAGCTTTGGTATGTATGCATCCTTTTTCGATTACTTACGTTTTCGGGAAAACTTATGTGTTTCCAGAATTTTTTTTGAAATAGGAAAGAGGAAATTGGAAAGAGATTTTTCCTTTTTTTTATTTTCTTTTGTTTCCTTTTTGTGGGACTCGTTTCTTTTGGTGGGACTCACACCATTCTCCTATAAATAAAGCACCACCCCTTTTTTCTTCTCACGATTTCTCATTCCATGTTTTGTGAGACGAAAGCTCTGCCGTCTCTCTACTTTATCTCTCTAAGTGCTGTTACTTTCGTTTTGAGAACTCCATTCCGTGAAAGGTTGTTGGCCAATGGAAGGAAGTCTCTTCTTCCTCCTGCTGCTTCCTCAGGCACTTTGTAACCACCCGCTCCCGTAATATTTTTAAATTAATCTAGGGAAGATGCTAAGAAGTTTGTTGCAGCAGAGATTTATTTTTTCTAAGTGTTGGAACACTCATGTTAGCTTAAGGATGGAATCACAAGGCAACTTAAGGTTTGTTCGGCTATCGAAATGCAGGTTCTAAATAAGGGAAGTCTGAATGACTATTCGAGCGGGATTATACGCAAGGAAAGCTAAGTTTGCGGATCGTTTAAGGAATTTCTTGTAAAGGATGAGTCAGGAATTAATGTCGAGATAGGATCAATCCAAATAAGGAAATTGCATTAAGTGCTCAGCTTGGTGAGGAAGCTCACAAGTCCTATAAAAGGAGCTATTGGGTTCTCATTCTTAACACAACTCACAAAAGGAGACTTAGAGAAAAGTCAGAGCATAAACAGGTTTTTGATGGGAGAAGTTCAAGAAGGAGGATTAAGCGAGGAGGAGCAAAGGAGTTCTTGGCCGGAAAATGCCAGCAAGTTCAGAGTCTTCGAATCTTTTAGATTCAATCAGGTGAGAACGTGATTCGTGGCAACGCTTTATGATCAATCTTTTATATTATCCATAATTTCAGTTTTAGTTTATGAGGGAAGTGTTTATTGAAATTTTGTTCTTTGTTCTTCGAAGGTGATACTTCAAGGGTCAAAGAACGTTCTTCGTGTTCATAGGATTTTGACATGTTTGATTGATTATGATGATTGCATGATTAGGTTGAGATGTTTATTGAGAAATGATGAATTTGATCTTGAGTAGCGTAAGGATGATAGGTTGAAACGTTTATGGAAATGAATTAATTAAGGAAAGTAGATACGGAAAGGAATTAAGATAATATTACTTATGGGAAGTATGGGTTATGTGTATGTTGGCTTCGGGCCGTGAGGGATATTTGGATTTTATGTGGTTTCAGGCCGTTAGGGATCTTCGGATCGTATGTTGGCTTCAGGCCGTGATGGACCTTCGGGGTCGAGACGGCCGCGGGCCGTATGTTGGTCGTGGACCATGGGGACCTTCGGGGTCGAGTGGCTTAGGGCTGTGAGGGACCTTTGGATCGTATGTTGACTTCGGGCCATAGAGGACATTCGGGTTGTATGTTGGCTTCGGGCCGTAGAGACTTTGGGTGGTATGTTGGCTTTGGACAGTAAGATATGTAGAAAATGGTTAAGTAAAAGGAAATGCCTAGAAATGGCTAGTAGAGTAAAAGTGAGTAAGTATTGTGGGAACGGGATTTCACACAATGTATTTTTGGAAAGTAAATTGATAATGGGTCCCAAAAGTTATGGTAATAAAAACCTCACGAAAGATTTTACAGAATTTCCTCAAAATGAAGATTAACGAAAAAGGAAAGAAAAATAAAGAATATTTTTATTTCCAAATACGAATATATGAGGATTTCGATTTATTGAGCTATTTTGGTCTGCCTTGAAGGCTTTACATAACCAACTTTAAGCCTAAACTTGCCAAATTCACAATGTTGGAGTCTATGCCTTCGCATTTTCCACAGACTGCGAGGAATCTTCGAGAATCTTTGGAAATCTTCCATCCGGCTCGGCATTGTCATTGGTCTGACAATTTCTTCGGTTTGACTTTCTGGTTTGACTTAAGTTAACGTTTTGTCATTTTCGATAAACAAAAACGTTATGATATTTCCCGAAAACAAAATGAAATTTGGTTTAAACAACGGGAAGTCCACGCAAACATCAATAAGTCCCCGAAACGTCTTCCGTAGAGAAAGGAGCGACCAGCTCGGCAAAACTTCCTGAGGAAATGAGTGCCGAGCTGGCTACACTTTGGCCGAGATCATCACTGAGCTCGGCAGTTTCTGCTGGTGGATCATGCCGAGCTGGTCATAAGGTCTCCCAAACACATCCAGCTCGGCATAAGCGTACAAGCAGAGGACCAGAGGAGTCATTGAGCTTAGCAAACTGAAGTAACAGAGAAAATGCCGAGCTAGTTCACTATTTTAAAGAGATGAGCAGTCCGCTTGGAATTCTGAGGATGAGTCTCTGGGGATCATGACTGGATCACAGCCAGCTCGGCATTTTGCTCGAGAAGATGAGAATGCCAAGCTGGTCGAGGCTCTTGCCTAGCTGATGGTTTGACAGGATGGAATGCCTAGCTGGTTGCATGACCGGGAAGGATCGAGAGATGCTGGGACTGGACGATCAGCTCAGTATTTTGGCACAACATGGGAAATCATTCAATCAGCTCGGCATTGTGGTTAGAAGGAGGAATGCCGAGCTGGCTGATGCTTTACCTAGCTGACTGGTGCCTGGCTGAACTGACGGTCCGAATCCCGACTTTTATCAGTTTTTCAAAAAATCCTTTGGAGAAGAGGATGATCAGCTCGGAATTCCAAGGGAGGTCAACCAACTCGGCATTATTGGCTGAAAAATGTCGAGCTGGTCAGCTCCATCTTTTCTGCGGAGCTGATCGTCTCCGGTTCGAGGACTCACGACTTTTATCGGTTTTTTGGAAAAACCTCTCGAAAGGAAGAACAACCAGCTCGGCTTTCCAAGGGAGTTCAGCCAACTCCGCATTTTTGGCTAAAAAAAAATTCCGAGCTGGTCAGCTTCATCTTTTCTGTCGAGCTGATCATCTCCGGTTTGAGGAATTGTGACTTTTATCGGATTTTGTTGGAAAAAAATCTTAAAAGACAGGACAACCAGCTTGGCATTCCAAGGGAAGTAAGCCAGCTCGACATTTTTGGCCGAGCAAAATTCCGAGCTGGTCAACTCCATCTTTTCTGCCGAGCTTATCATCTCATGTTCGATGCATCGCGACTTTTATCGGTCTCGCGGGAAAGCCTCTCGAAAAATAGTTTCCTGCTTAAAGTTATCGATGAAATAGTTTAAATCAAACTATTTTTTGAATATATATCTTTTACCCGAATATATTCAGATATGGAATTTTTTTCCAATATTTAAACACTTTATCCATTAATTCTGGAAATGTAGGTTTCGAGCCCAATATTTAGCCCCCAGCTTGTCAATCTCAGGTATGACTGTTACGAGGTAACTAAGAAGTGTGGAACGAGATTAAGGGGCTAAGATGTTTTGACTTCCAATTCTCATTGCACCGATTCTCGAGACGAGGTCCTTCCGCTGGCTTAGTTGTCTTGTTGGGCTCGGTTATCGTAGTATGTTCGGGTCAGTTCGCAATACGCTTATGATGTTGCCCCGTTAAAAACCTTTTACTAGGAAAACCCGGTGCGAAAAAATATAGTAGAGGAAGAGAGTGTAACACGCATTACTGAGACTGGGACTTATAGTAGAGTTTTTCTGAAAAAACTGTTTTGGATAATATTTCGGAAAGTTATTGGTAACTTTTTTCCGAAAAACTATTCTGGATAAGTTTTTCGTAAATTTTTTTCGAAAAACTGTTCAGGATAAGTTTTTCGAAACTTTTCGTAAAGATTTTCCCGAAAAACTGTCTAGGATAAGTTTTTAAAAAGTTTTCGTAAATTTTTTTCGAAAAACTGTTCAGGATAAGTTTTTTTAAAGTAATTCGTACGGAAACTTGTAGAGAGGCACAGAATGCCGAGATGGGCAAAGAAATGTGCCGAGCTGGCTTGCAATGCTCGTATTGTCTCAGCGTTTTGGGGCAAATGACTGAGGAGAGGGAAGGCACAGAGTGTCGAGCTGGTTAGAAGACATGGGATGCTGAGCTGCCTATATGCCGAGCTGACTGTTGCCCCTCGTCTTGTCTGTTCAGCGTATGTGACCGAAGAGGAAGAGAGGTGATACAAGTCTTCCAAGGAATATGCACTCTAAGTTGGTAAGTTGGATAATCCTTGTAGAACAAGGCGGTGGAAATGAATGGTCGCACAGAAGCTGCGGAGGACTTCTATTATTCCCACTCCTTTGGCCAAGGATATGACGCACCAAGACACCAAAATGAGGATTTGATCAATGGATATTACACACCATGATCAGAAAAAAATGTGATAACCTCTCAAAAGGTTCCAAAAATAACAACAAAGCTTATTATTAAAAATGGGTTACCATCAGTATTTATAGATAATACTTGTAGAAAATTCTAGAAAAATAAAACTACTAAGGTAAAGACCAAGACTAAATTAAATGAATGAAGTTGAACAACTCTTGGCCTCCAAAGACTCTTGAACTCCAATTTTCGTCACTTTTCTTATACAGAAAATTAAATGATTTATTTGGATTCTTCTTGGACTTGTAATACTGTCAAAATGGGCTGGACTTAATATATAACATCATGGATACATTTTTGAGTGCTCATCATGTCCAAAACTTCAGTAAAAAGCTCATAATCATCATCTTTGAATGCTGAAGAAGCCACTTTGCTTTTAATCTATTAGAGTTGAATCATGTCTCTTTTTATGATTTTCATGATTGTATCAAGAGGGAAGATGCCGAGCTGGTTGGAGGATGCTGACAATGCTGAGCTAGCTGCATGCTGAGCTGGTTATTGGTCCTCATCTCGTCCGCTCAGTGTTTGTGACCGTGGAGGAAGAGAGGGAAAGTGCCGAGCTGGGTGGACGTATCCCATCTGCACGAGTTTTCTCTTCTTGCCACAGAGAAAAGATTGTGGAAAGAAAGGAGGCAGGATGCCGAGCTGGCCTGTGGGAAAGGAGATGCTGGAATTAGACAGCAAAGATGCCGAGCTGGAGGTGAGACAGCATGCTACTTGATCAGTTTGGTCACGTTTTGGCGTGTATGCAGTCATTTCCGATTCCTTACGTTTTCGGGAAAATTTAAGTGTTTCTGGATTTTCTTTTTGAAATAGGAAATGTGGGAACCGAGATTCACCTTAATATATTTATGGAAAGTTGTTGATGTGAAGAACCGAGAATCTTGGGAGAGAAGACGAAAATAACAGAAAGTGATCGGAAAAAGAAACTAGGGCAAAACCGTAAAAGGAAACAAGAAATCAAAAAGAGAATATTGCTGAATTTATTGCTAAGTGCTTAAAGCGTTGCAAGATGTAAGTGATATTCTTTACAAGACACAAAATCAATATATATTTATACTAGAAAACTTAAGTCCCAAGCAGCCAAAGTTTCGATGTGGACTTGCGTATTTTCCTTTTTTCCCACCGCCTTTCCATTAAATCATCGAGAATCTTTGGTAGGTCGGTTGAGGCATTAGGTCAGTCCTTCCACCAGCTCGGCCCAACTTTCTTCCTTCATCTCCTCTCCATTCGGAGATTTTGCTTGATTTATTTTAAGTTAACGTTTTATTGTTACGATAGATAAAAATGTTACGATGTTCCAAAAACTTTACGAAAACATCGATAAGTTCGCGGGAAACTTCCAAAGACGAAGAAGGAAACAAGATTGGAAAAGATGCGGGATGTCGTCCAGCTCGGCATTCCTTGGTGAAGGAAAATGCCGAGCTGCTCACTCGTCCCCCCCCGTTGTGCATCCTGTTCGGCATATTATATTGAGAGGAATCCTCCGATGGCACGCTGTATGCAATCAGCTCGGCATCTTGGAAGGAGAAAGTCAGCTCGGCATTCTGGAGGAGGGACAATGCCTAGCTGACTGCTCAGCATAACCCAGCTCGGCATCCTATAAGGGGAAGGTGCCAAGCTTGACGTCCGTTGCTTTCCAGCTTGATATTTTGGTGCCAGCAGGACAGGAGGAAGCAACCAGCTCGGCACTGTCAGGGAAGGAGTCAGCTCGACATTTCTTATTGAGCAGAATGCGGAGCTGTATGTCTTCTGCTCGAAGAATCGCGACTTTTATTGGTTCTTCAGCCAAACCGCTCGGAAAACAGTAAGATCAGTTGGGCATTCAGGGGAATGTCAGCCAGCTCGGCATTTCTGGCTGGATAGAATGCCAAGCTGGTCAGCTCTCCTCTAAAATTCCAAGCTGAGAGAATTCTGCTCGAAGAGTCGCGACTTTTATCGGTTTTTTTGGACAAACCGCTTGGAAAACAGGACGATTAACTAGGCATTCAGGGGAATGTCAGCCAGCTCGGCATTTCTGGCTGGATAGAATGCCAAGCTGGTCATCTCTCCTCTAAAATGCCAAGCTGAGAGAATTCTACTCGGATAATCACGACTTTTATCAGTTTTTCGGACAAACCGCTAAGAAAATGGGACGATCAGCTGGGCCTTTAGGGGAATGTCAGCCAGCTCGGCATTTCTGGCTAGACAGAATGCTGAGCTGGTCAGCTCTCCTCTAAAATGCTGAGCTGACAGCATTCTATTCGAAGAATCGCGACTTTTATCTATTTTTCGGACAAACCGCTCGGAAAACAGAGCGATCAGCTGGGCATTCAGGGGAATGTCAGCAAGTTCGGCATTTCTGGCTGGTAAGAATGCCGAGCTGGTCAGCTCTCCTCTAAAATGCCGAGCTGACAGCATTCTGCTCTGCATTTAGGGGAATGTCAGCCAGTTCGGCATTTCTGGCTGGTAAGAATGCCGAGCTGGTCAGCTCTCCTCTAAAATGCCGAGCTGGTCAGCTCTCCTCTAAAATGCCGAGCTGACAGCATTCTGCTCGAAGAGTCGCGACTTTTATCGGTTTTTCGGACAAACCGCTCGAAAAACAGGACGATCAGCTGGGCATTCAGGAAAATGTCAGTCAGTTCTCCTCTATAATGCCGAGCTGAGAGCATTCTGCTCGATGACTCGTGACTTTTATCAATTTTTCAGACAAACCGCTCGGAAAGCAGGACGATCAGTTGGGCATTCATAGGAATGCAGCCAGCTCGGCATTTCTGGCTGGACAGAATGCCGAGCTGGTCAGCTCTCCTCTAAAATGCCGAACTGACAGTATCGAAGAATCGCGACTTTTGTCGGCTCTTCAGGAAAATCTCTCGAATATTGGCTTTTCGTATCCTTTTCGCGAAGTTATTGAGAAAATGGTTCGAGCCGAGTTATTTTCTGAATATCGATATTCTTTTTCCGAAAATATCCAAATATGAAAGATTCTTTCGATATTCGAACATTTTAATCATTAATCCCGGAAGTGCAGGTTTTGACCCCAACAAGCAACAGGAAAGACATTTTCTTTTTTATTTCTTTCTTGTTTTTTTGTTTGGAACTCGCTTCTTTTGGTGGGACCCACAAACTTCTCCTACAAATAAGTCTCCACCCCTTCCTCACTTCTCACAATTTTCATTCCAAGTTTTGTGAGAAGTGAGTTTTGCCTTCTCCTTAGTTTCTCTCTCTAAGTGCTGTCAATTTTTTGTTTAGAACAATGGAGTTCCGTGCACGGTTGTTGGCGAATGCAAATAAATCTTTGCTTCCCCCTGCCACATGCTCGGACACTTCTCCAAACGTTGGAGAGCCCATGATCCATGCCCTGAGTGAGATGGACGTTGACGATACAGAAGGAACTTTGTATGACCCTTAGCCGCAGGTGACCTTTCCTGATGACGAGAAGGTCGATGTCGAGGCTGTTACTGACATTGTAGTGAAAGCTGATAGTGAAACACCTGCTCCTTCCCGAACGATGCTTCCTCCGCCTTCCCTGGCTCATAAGCATATCATGTGATGCCTGCATTCTGCTTCGAACGGTCTGGATTCTCGTGGAAAGAAGAGGGCCTCCCTGGCCCCAAAGAAGGGTGGCGCTCTCGAGGGTCCAAGAGAGAAGAAGCTGATGGGTCCAACTCGATCGGTTCCTCTTTTGGAAGAGAAAGCTAAGGTTTGTACAGTGATGATTGATGAGTCGAAAAGCTTGTTCCGTAGCACTGGACAATGAGTGGATCTCATTTTGAGGATCAAGGATCCAGCGGACTGTCCCTTTCACCTCAAGACCATGTATGCTGCAAAGCCAAATTCTGACTTCGCTCAATGCTCCATGAGGGTAAGTGTTTTCTCATAATCGTTTTTATGTTCTGTTTTGATTCAGCTACTCATTGAGCATTTGGTTTTAAATTTTCTATTCTTGTTTGACAGGAACGTCCATGAGTGGGAAGATAGTAGATATAGGGCTGAGCATCATTAGACCAATGCAAAGCGTGAGAACGATCGTCTCAATGAAAGGTTAGATGCCTAGACCCTTAAATACGAGGTGTTGGGGGCCAAAACCCATATTTTCGGAATTAACAATTAAAATATTTGAATATCGAAAAAGAGTTTCCATATTTAGATATGAGTTCGGAGAGAGTTCATTTTCAACTATTTCATCGATAACTTTACGAAGAAAGTATGAAATACTGTCTTTTGAGAGTTTTTCTGATAAACCGATAAAGTCGCGATTCATCGAACAAAGGACGATCGGCTGGACGAAACAAGGACAGCCAGCTCAGTATCAAGACTTGCCCATGATACCGAGCTGGCTGCATCTCTTCATCATGTTTGGCTAATCCTTTCGTCCTTTGAATGATTCTTCCGTAAAACCGATAAAGTCGCGATTCATCGAACAAAGGACGATCGGCTGGATGAAACAAAGACAGCCAGCTCGGTATCAATACCTGGGAGTGATACCAAGCTGGCTGCATCTTATCAGCATGTTTTGCCGATCTTTTCATCCTTTGAACGATTCCTCCGATAAACCGACGAAAGTTACGATTTTTTGAGTAAAAGGCAACCAACCAAGCGTGGAGGACAGCCAGCTCGGTATTTTGGGCCTCCAATGATACCAAGTTGACTGACATACCGAGCTGGTTGAATGTCTTGCCAGGCATGTACCACAAAACGTCAATATGGAAAGCACGGAGCAGTCAGCTCGGTACCAGGATACCGAGCTGGCTGTCATGATGCACTCAGCTTGGTATCATCCTCCCTATTTGATACCGAGCTGGCTGACACTTTCCGAGAGTTCCGAGCTGATAAGGACATACGTTCAATGATCTAGGTGTATCTTCCAGAACCCAAGTCTTCT
Organism: Sisymbrium altissimum; assembly: GCA_900406495.1. Lineage (NCBI taxonomy): Eukaryota > Viridiplantae > Streptophyta > Magnoliopsida > Brassicales > Brassicaceae > Sisymbrium > Sisymbrium altissimum. Next base: position 51,964 of record OVBI01000178.1, read on the forward strand.
GCATATCAAACAACTTGAAAAATGTTCTCAACTCCATTACGAAGCTCATGGAAGAAGAATTAGATCAAACGGGTTCATACGAGGAAGTTACGCCATCCACAAGTTTGGCGTTGCAGCCAGCTCGGTAACGGACAGCATGGAGCAATCAGCTCGGTGTTTCCCTCACTCAGGATACCGAGCTGGTCAACATATTACAGTCTGCTCGGTCAAATCCTCCCTCCTAGATACCGAGCTGGCCGACACCCATCAGTATACCGAGCTGGATGCATCCCACCAGTTATCAGAAGATCTCCTCCCATCCTGGATACCGAGCTGGTCAGCATGATGGATTTGGAGGCAGCCAGCTCGGTTCTTTCTGTCACCAAAGGAAACCGAGCAGGCTGACACCTTCCGTTCCATCTCATTTCGCTTCGTTCTTCGTCTTCAGGGTCTTTTCGTAAACATACTGATGTTTTCGTAAGTTTCTCGAAACATCGCGATGTTTCGTGTATCAAAGACAATAGAAATGTTAACTTAATACAAACCAGAGATAACCACTGAACCAAAAGACGAGGGATAGAATTGGGCCGAGCTGGAAGGATGGACCGACAAGGGCTGAAACCGACTTATGGAAGGTTCTAGAAGTTTCCTCGAAGATTTATGGAAAAGCCGTCGGAAAAAAGAAAAGACCTTTGTCCCACATCGAAACTTAGGATGTCTTAATATAAATAAGGATCGATCTCTGCATCTTGTAACACTTTCGAATATTCATACAATTCAATATATTCACAATACACAATTTTGCAATAAAAGTTCGTTCTCTTTTTGACCTAATTTCCTTTTTCGATCTTTCTCTTTACTTTTCGTTTTCTCACGCAAGATTCTCGGATCCTCAAATCAACTTTCCGAAAATACATTGAGGTGAATTCCGGTTCCCACAATTTAGCGCTAGAAGGAGGGCGTACGAGAAATCTTTACTCTTGATAGTGAAAACCCTAGGTCTAATCCTCAAAACTATCGCTGGAGACGAACCCCCATCATCCACTCAACGTCCAGATGGAGATGGAACGGATGCAGCTACTATAGCTCAGCTTCAATCCTCTGTGCTGGCTCTTGAGAAGAAAAATCAGGAACACGAAAAGCATTCGGAAACCCTGACTCAACAGATCGAAGATCTCCGAAAGGAAAAGGAATCCAGAGCTTCTCTTTTGAGAAAACGTCTCGATTTTGCTACTCCAATAGGATCAGGGGTTTCGAGGCGTGATCCACGAGAAAGTTTTTTCCGAACACCATCTTCTCGTAGGATCAACCCTACTACTGCAACTCTGTTGCATCACCCCTCGGACACATCAACCACCAACAATGAAACACGCGCTGAGGGAAACCCTAATTCCAGAGGTCAAAACAATAACACTCAACCTGAGGATGTAGTAGATCTCTCAGACCGTGAGGACGATCTAACAGACGAAGAACTCGCTATCTTGCGAGAACGAGAAGAGGCTCTTCGAGCACATGATGATGATTTCCAGCGGGTAGTCGGAGAAAGCGAACCAGAAGAGTTACGCAGACAGCTGGTCCAAACTGCCGATGAGATGAAAAAGGTTAAATTCCCAGGTCCATCGAGCAACTAGTGATGCCCCCGAAATTGAACGTGTTCTCAAAGAGGCTCAGTGAACTCCTTTCACGGACTGAATCACCAAAACTAGGCTTTCGGATCCCAGAAAAATGAATATTCGATCCTACAATGGAACAACTGACCCCAAGTCTCACTAAACATCCTTCAGGATAGCCATGGGGCATGCGAGGTTCAAGAAGGAACAAGAGGACGCAGGTTACTGCCTCCTGTTTGTCGAGAACCTCAAGGACGATGCTCTCGAGTGGTTCTCAAAGCTCGGAAGGAACTCCATCGACAACTTCTCACAGTTGTCTAAGGCGTTCCTTAAGCAGTACTCTATGTACATGAACCAAGCAACCTCCGACGCTGATCTCTGGGCGATATCCTAAGGCCAGAACGAAACATTGAAAAATATCATGGATTGATTCAGAGCCGTAGTCTCAAAGATCGATGGAGTAAGTGATAGAGCTGCACTCGAGGCACTTAAAAGGTCGTTGTGGTACGAGTCTCGTTTCCGAGAGGAGATGACACTCAATCCCCACCCAACAATCCAGGATGCTCTTCATCGAGCTTCAGGATTCACCAAGCTCGAAGAAGATATTCGAGCAAACGAACGAAAAGATCGAGTAAAACCGTCTAGCAAAAACATGCCACCAGCTCCTAGTGCCTCAACATGGAAGAAAGGGAGCTCGTACGTAAAATTTGAATCAAAAGGCGGAGCTCACAATTATCAAGTGGCACCAGGATCGTCCCAAGATGGACCATCCAAACCACAGTGGGGAGCTGGACGAGGAAAGAATCCAAACGCCTGGAACTAAGCTGACTAAAAAGCTCCTAGCTAAGGAGCTCGGGTGATATGATCATGCAAAGCAACAAATACATACGTTCATTGTTCGTACCATATCTTCCAAACCAAGAGGCTTCTACGTGTGCAACCAGTTGTAGAATGTGCTCAGCTTAATTACCGAACTCCTCTAACAAGAATCAGATCAAACAGAGTTCAAATGAAGGAGTTATGCTATTTACAAATCAGACCATCTCCACTTACGCGAATTCGGACCTATGTGCATTCAATGAAGAATTCCAACCAGGCCAGATTGAATTAATCAACAAATCGAGTTGGCCTACAATCTTGGTCCATTAGTGAAGCCCAGAAGAGTGGATTCAGCCCAAAATAATCAAAGGAAGATTGATTTTCGTCCAAACACAAAAGAGCATTTAATTATGTGTGTTTCTCTCTCTTACATGCAGCAAAGAGTTTGAATTTCAACTCCCAAGATGTGCTGCATGTTAGCAAACTATTCTGGACGAAATTGCTTGTAATTCTCTATAAATAGAGCCCCAAATATCATGAATAATAAAAAGGTTTGTTTTCAGTAAAAATCAAAGAAGTTTCTCGTTTGCAAGATGTGATTTCTTATAATTTTTGGAACTCGATGTTCGTGGTGTGTCATATCTATATTCATGGCTGTTTTCGGTGTTACCATTCACTCCACATCCTTTGATCTTTGAGGTTTCACAGTCTCTTGGATGCAAAGCTTATCCCTCACCATCTTAAAGTGCATAATCCTTGGGAGGATCGTTTCATTTTGTATCAGAGTAACACTCTAAGCCTGGTTTTTTCCTTCTGTATTTCTACCATCTTTTCACCTTTTCATCTTCTCTTCTTCCATTTTCTTTTTCTATTTTTATTTGTTTTTGTCAAAAAATGGGGATGAAGAATTTTCTTTGGGTGTAGTATTTCCTTTTTATAAGTCAGATTTTAGGGCAAATCTTTTTTTTAAGAGAGGGAGGATGATATGATCATGGAAAGCAATAAATACATACGTTCATTGTTGGTATCGTATCTTCCAAACTACAAGGCTTCTACGTGTCAAACCAGTTGGCGAATGTGCTCAGCTCAATTACCGAACTCCTCCAACAAGAATCAGATCAAACGGAGTTGAAATGAAGGAGTTATGCTATTTACAAATTAGACCATCTCCACTTACGCGAATTCGGACCTATGTGCATTCAATGAAGAATTCCAACCAGGCCAGATTGAATTAATCAACAAATCGAGTTGGCCTACAATCTTGGTCCATTAGTGAAGCCCAGAAAAGTGGATTCAGCCACAAAAGAGCATTTAATTATGTGTGTTTCTCTCTCTTACATGCAGCAAAGAGTTTGAATTTCAACTCCCAAGATGTGCTGCATGTTAGGAAACTATTATGGATGAAATTTCTTGTAATTCTCTATAAACAGAGCCCCAAATATCATGAATAATAAGAAGTTTTGTTTTCAGTAAAAATCAGAGAAGTTTCTCTTTTGCAAGATGTGATTTCTTGTAATTTTTGGAACTCCATGTTCATGGTGTGTCATATCTATGTTCATGGCTGTTTTAGACTTATCATAGATCATTTCACAGATCTGTGTGGCGTCTCTCAAACCATCTCTCTTTCCATTCCTTGTTGTGCGTCATATCCAGCAAGCTGGCGATCCCCTTTGGTGTGTAGTATCCAAAAGAATCGATCCACCGGTAAATCAGGAGTCTTCCACAGCTTCTGTGTCACCATTCACTCCACATCCTTTGATCTTTGAGATTTCACAGCCTCTTAGATGCAAAGCTTATNCATAATCCTTGGGAGGATCGTTTCATTGGGGACATAGCAAAACTTCTTGTGATGGAAACAGATGAGGAATCCGACCAGCAAGAGGAAACCACAGATGAGCAACCCGACCAGGCTCCAGAAGGACCTCCTCCGGAAACTCCAAAGCGTGGAAGGAGAAACGAGGAACCTGCAGGGGCAAACAGCCGCAGAAAGGTTTACATGATCATGGTGGATCTCAATATTTCCCAGACACCGTTTCTGCCCTTAACGACTATCAAAGACAGGCAGAAACTGCCAAAAGCTGGCCGCAACCGGCTCCCCGCGACGACTTCCAAATCACATTCGAATAGGAAGACGCTACCAAAATCTAGCATCGTCATAGCAATCCACTACTGGTTCAGCTGGTGATAAGCAACATCAACGTCGCTAGAGTCCTAATCGAAACTGGGAGTTCAGTCGATGTCATCTTCCGAGACACTCTCCAAAGAATGGATGTCGCCAAAACCATTGACAGGTTTCACATTTGAAACTACCATGATCTTAGGGAATATCCGACTCCCCGTCCAGGAAGGAGGAGTAACCAAGGTCGTGAACTTTGTGGTAGCCGACCATCCACCTATCTATAATGTCATAATGGGGATACATTGGATAAACTCCATGTAAGCCATCCTCTCGACATATTACCCATGCTTGAAATTCCCAACAAAGTCAGGCATAAAAACCGTTTGGGGAAGCGAAAAGGAATCCCAAGTTTTTTTCTTAACTGAACACAAATTTCGGAAACTTCAAATCTCTGAGGAAACTACCATCAAACATAAGAAAATGAAGCTACCCAAACAGCCTCCCGTCAAAGGGATTCCCAAGGAAGTTTCTGCAAATGCACCACCAAGTCAGGAAGTTGGAACTTCCGAGCCTGATCCAAAGGCATCCAAGGATGCACCTGAGCAATCCTAAGCTCCGGATATGGAGACTAAGTCTTCATCCATCTCAGAAAAACAAAAACCAGCGCCACTACTTCGAGTTCAAAACATCGAACAACTCGAAAGTCTTGGCGCAAAAAAAAAAAAAAAGAAGACGAATCCAAAACAAACTGAACTATGAGACGGCTTGATCCTCCAAAAGAGGTACGTAGGCAACTGACCTTTGGTGCAGCTGTCCCCCACAAAACAAAAAAAAGGGGAGAGTGGGAGTGTATACACACTCATCTCTCATCCATGCTATCACTTATAGTTTCGAGAATCCGAAAACTCGAAAACTTTGGCATCTAAAGGAGTCAAAAAGTTCTGAATTCTGAATGCAATGAGTTCCGAATTTAGAAGAAGTTTTGAGTTTTCACGATAGTTCCGAACTCTAAAGGTTTCAAAGAGTCTAAAGAAGCTCTGGATTTTTGGAAAAAATATAAGCTTCAAGTTGAAGTTCCGAACTCCAAGCAATAGGACTTCTGATCTCTTGTTGTCGAGAACGATCACCTATGACAAACACTCGGATCATTTCTCGATAACTAAACTTGTCAGACTTGACGTTTCTCCGAACACGTCTAGAAGGTCTCCAACAACTATAAACTTAACATACATATCCAACGCAATAGCAAACCGGTTTCACTAAACAAACTTGCGACCATTGCTAGCCCCAATGGACGAAAATCATATCCAACCAACCTTCTATACGGAGGTGAGGTTCAGTAACGACCATGCACGGACATATAACATGGCGCTATATAAATCAGGTCAGGTATATCCTAGCATAACATCCGAGAGGTATATCCTAGACGATGTTCTGAGGTTTGACTTTGAGAGGGGCATGCCAGCAAGTAAAGACTCGCACTGCCTTAATCCTCATTGCGAACTTGCTAAATTAGTAAGCGCCCAACTTGGCACACTGGTCTTCAGTATCTCAGAAACACAATCTAGCATACCACTAGACGAGATTATAAAGTGTTTCAAAAAGTCGAAAAAACGGGGAGATATGTCGAAATAACGCAGCGCCTAAAATCAGACAAACACATAGCTTAGTTTCCAAAACACTAACCTATCGTAAGCCCAGCCAAAACACTTATAAGCAGCGCTGGCACAACATCATCAATATCTTATGCTAAATGCAAGCATACTCTCGTCTAATAAAGGCAAGACAAGTTTCTGGCGACAAAGTATCAACGCTAAAACGCATCACAACTTCTGCAACATCTTATGCAAACACTAAAACAAAATGATTGAGTAAAAACTTCGAACTACTCTATCTCCTATAGCAAGCAATCAAGATCCTATCATGCTCAAACAAGAAACGAGCCAACATTAAACCTCAAACATGCATAAGAAAATGATAAAAACTGCATGAAATCATAAAAGGTTTAATACAACCATCCGGACAACACCCGGCCGAATAAACAAGCCCACACAAAGGACATACATAATCAAGTTTTAAAATAATGGCTAGAAGCTAAGCAATTACAAGCTAGGAATTACCTCTAGTCGCAATCCTCAGATCCAACTAGGTAAACGAACTCTGCAAAGTCCGGGTTGTTAACATGTGACCCCGACAAGTCGGATACTCCAACCTCACTAGCAGCCTTTTCCTCATTGAATCATCTCCAAAGACTGGAACGAGTGACTGAGCCAGGAGAGAGGCAACCAAGTAATCGTTTAGCATCGTCATCGTACGTTCAAAATTGACCTTCGTGTCAATCAACCTAGCTCTCCCTTCATGGACAATCCTTTTGTAATCTGCGATCTCAGCCACAAACTCTTTCTCCAACAACTTCATTTGGCCAACAACTCATCTTGCTCGGATCATCTTCTTCAGATGTTTGGTTGAATAGTCGAATAGATCTAACTATTTATCTCGAGACTTCGCGGATGCAGCTCGATGATATAACAAATGATTCCAAGAGGCTATTCTCGGCGAGATCAACGCAATCTAAACTCTGAAAACATCTGGTGGAATAGTGCCAAAGTAAGGACGATCTGCAAAACGAAATGCAAAAATGCACTTAGTATTTTCAACAAAGTTCAACACATGGGAAATCACCAATTGCCCCAGCCAACCAAAAGTTAGGTACCAATGTCCAACCACTGCGTTATCATCTCATTGATAAACCAGGGTTCAATCGAGGATGTGTTGACCTTGACAAAAAAAGAAATAGTTATGCCAAAATTCGTATTTGCTAGGGTGCTCAGGGAAAATTGTCTTGCCAGCTTTGGTGTGATGTAAAACGACATATCTACTTTGGTTTTCTTGATCTCAAGAAGCCCCATAAGGTGCCACACTTCGATGCAAATGTTACGTTCGAGGCATAAGGTTATCATTCCCACCAGGATCCTTAACCCCCTAGGGGATATCTGACCCATCGCCAAACCATGTATTGCAAGGAATTGCAACACTAGTGAGGGGATCGGAAAGGTAAGGAAGCAAGAATCAAAGTACGATTCAAACACAGTAATGCAGGCGGGAGGAGGCCTGTGACAACGATCCTCCGGGCCAGGCACCACGAGTTCAACTCCCTCGGGAAAATGGAACAATGATAGAAGCCTCGCCATATTCTTTTCCCCACACGAGCTCACACTCGTGAATTCGATACGTTTCCCCGTTCTAAAGTGTGTCGGAGGATCGCCATCAGGAAACTTCTCACGCATCAACTCGGCTTCTTTCTTGATACAAGATTTAAGCACAAACGTTTCGGCAACACGCTGGACCGCAAATGATCCGTCGTGTTCCTCGAGCTTTATAGGAATGCCGGAAGCATTCCACGTGGGAACATAATCCGTATAACCAAAGCCATGCGAACGCTCAACAACACTAGGAGTATCACCTTGGTATATCACGGAGGCAATGTCTTCCCAATGGATATTGTTTTCCTAAGATGTTGGATCAAACGCCATTCCTTCAACAAAATCAAGGACTTTCTTCACGTTCTTCGTGTTCTTCGTTTTCTTTGCAATAAACATAGAGAGAGAAAGAAGGGAGAAGGGAGAGAGTTTTTACCTTAAGAAATGGTGAAACTTGTAAAAATGAGAGAAGGAGGAGGTATTCTTGTATAGAAGATAAAAATGGGTCCCGTAAATAGTACATGAACAGTACTCGAAACACTGTTCATCCCAAGAAAACAACAAACAAGACAACAATCTCCTTCGATACTAGACATATGGGTTTGAGCTTCGAAAGTTTCTCGGAAAGAACCATCATGCAACCAGCTCACTGTCACCCATTGTGACAACCAGCTCGTTGTCACCCATTGTGACAACCAGCTCGGTATCACTCTTGGTGACAGCCAGCTCGGTATCATCTTTGGTAACGGACAGCTCGGTGTCACCCTAGGTGACATACAGCTCGGTATCTTCTGTCATCGAGCTTGTTTCATACGAAAAATTTTGGGAAAAACTTATCTTGAACAGTTTTCCGGAAAAACGTTATTAGAAACTTCGGAAAAAACTTATTTTGAATAGTTTTCGGGTGAAACTTTATTAACATCCCGAAATAGTGATCTTGAAAAGTTTTTCAGAGAAACTTTTACAAAACAATCTCCGGAAACACTTACAGTTTTCAAAGGAGAGAGCTTACAAGCCAAAAGTGACTGAGCTGGATAGGCATCATGCTGTCTACTGTCCAGCTCGGTACAAATCAGCTTACCAAGGTCCGTATTCAGCACATGAATGCTCATTCCTTACAGTTAGCTCGGTAGACTTGGTGCGCAAGTTGGTTTCGTAAGAAAAATTCGGAAAAAACTTATTTTGAACAGTTTTCTTCCAAAACTTTATTAAAAATTTTGGAAAAACTTATCTTGAACAGTTTTCCGGAAGAACTTTATTAAAATCCTGAAAAACTTATCTTGAACAGTTTTTCAGAGAAACTTTTACGAAACAGTCTCCGGAAACAATCTCCGGAAACACTTACAGTTTTCAAAGGAGAGAGCTTACAAGCCAAAAATGACTGAGCTAGACAGGCAGTGTGCTGTCTACCGTCCAGCTCGGTACAAATCAGCTTACCAAGGTCCGCATTCAGCACATGAATGCACCTTCCTTACAGTCACCTCGGTAGACTTGGTAGGCAAGTTGGTTTCGTACAAAAAATTTCAGAAAAACTAATCTTAAATAGTTTTCCGGAAAAACGTTATTAGAAAGTTCAGAAAAACTTATCTTGAATGGTTTTCCGGAAAAAAAATTATTAAAATCCCGAAATAGTTATCTTGAACAGTTTTTCAGAGAAACTTTTACGAAATATTCTCCAGAAACACTTACATTTTTCAAAGGAGAGAGCTTACGAGCCAAAAGTGACCGAGCTGGACATGCATCATGCTGTCTACCGTCCAGCTCGGTACAAATCAGCTTACCAAGGTCAGTATTCAGCACATGAATGCTCATTCCTTACAATCACCTCGGTAGACTTGGTGGGCAAGGGAAAGTTGGTTTCGTACGAAAAATTTCGGAAAAAACTTACCTTGAACAGTTTTCCGGAAAAACTTTATTAAAAATTCCGGAAAAACTTATCTTAAACAGTTTTCCGTAAGAACTTTATTAAAATCCCGAAAAACTTATCTTGAACAGTTTTTCGGAGAAACTTTTATGAAACAATCTCCGGAAACACGTACAGTTTTCAAAGGAGAGAGCTTACAAGCCAAAAGTGACCGAGCTGGACAGGCAGTGTGCTGTCTACCGTCCAGCTCGGTACAAATCAACTTACCAAGGTCCGCATTCAGCACATGAATGCTCCTTCCTTACAGTCACCTCGGTAGACTTCGTGGGCAAGTTGGTTTCGTACGAAAAATTTCAGAAAAACTTATTTTAAACAGTTTTCCGGAAACAACTCAATTAAAAGTTTTGGAAAAACTTAAATTGAACAGTTTTCCAGAAGAGCTTTATTAAAATCCCGAAAAACTCATCTTGAACAGTTTATTGGACAAACTTTTACGAAACAATCTCCGGAAACACTTACAGTTTTGAAAGGAGAGAGCTTACAAGCCAAAAGTGACTGAGCTGGACAAGCAGTGTGCTGTCTACCGTCCAGCTCGGTACAAATCAGCTTACCAAGGGCAGCGTTCAGCACATGAATTCTCCTTCCTTACAGTCAGCTTGGTAGTCTTGGTGGACAAGTTGGTTTCGTACGAAAAATTTCAGAAAAACTTATCTTAAACAGTTTTCCGGAAACAACTCTATTAAAATTTTTGGAAAAACTTATCTTGAACAGTTTTCCGGAAGAATTTTATTAAAATCCCGAAAAACTCGTCTTGAACAGTTTTTCGGACAAACTTTTACGAAACAGTCTCCGGAAACACTTACAGTTTTCAAAGGAGAGCTTACAAGCCAAAAGTGACCGAGGTTGACAGGCAGCGTGCTGTCTACCATCCAGCTCGGTAAAAATCAGCTTACCAAGGTCAGCATTCAGCAGATGAACTCTCATTCCTTACAGTCAGCTCGGTAGACATGGTGGGCAAGTTGGTTTCGTACGAAAAATTTCAGAAAAACTTATCTTAAACAGTTTTCCGAAAAAAATTTATTAAAAATTTCGGAAAAACTTATCTTGAACAGTTTTCCGGAAAAAATTTATTAAAATCTCGAATAACTTCTTTTGAACAGTTTTTAGGAGAAACTTTTACGAAAAATCTCCGGAAACACTTACAGTTTTCAAAGAAGAGAGCCTACCGGCCAAAATTGATCGAGCTGGACAGGCAGCATGCTATCTACCGTCCAGCTCGGTACATATTTGTTCCCTAAGATCAGCATTAAGCACATGAGCATCCTACTCCTACAGCTAGCTCGGTACACATGCTGATCGGGTTGGTTTCATGCAAAAAACTTCCGAAAATTTTAGCGTGAACAGTTTTCAGAAAGAATTAAAAAAACATATATATAAACGAATAGTAATTTTCTTGTATTCCGAAAAGAGTTCCGGAAACACTTAAGTTTTTCCGGAACACGTAAGGAATAAAAAAAGGGGAGCATGTAAGCCAAAACTGGCTGAGCTGGACCGTAGGCAGCATGCTGACCGTTTAGCTCGGTACAAAATGCTGTCCAAAGTCAGCATTCAGCACATGAATGCCCATCCCTTGCAGCCATTCATGGTACCCGAGTGGGTTTTGCACGAAAAAAAAAACTTCTGAAAAACTCATCTTTAACTGTTCTTCGGAAAACCTTTTACGAAAACCTTGCACTCTTTTCCTTTACTACGTTTTTTTCCTAAAGGGGTTTTCTTAGTAAAAGGTTTTTAATGAGGCAACACCCCAAGCGTATCCCCAAACTGGTCCTCACTTCGTATGCAAGACACTTAAGCTCTGAGAGTCCTTAAACGCACAGACAACATCTAGCTTTCCTTCAGCAAACAGCTTGGTCTCCTCTTCCATCTTGCGGACAGCCCAAGAAATGCTTCAATCCAATCTCGATCAGCTCGGTAGAAAAACTCGCTCTATCACCCAGAAAGATCGTATGAACTTTCAAGTCGCGTAATCAATGTTCCCGAAATATGGGGATCAGAACATTTTAGCTCCTTAATCCCGTACTATACTTCTTAATCGCTGCGTCAAGATCATACTTGATATTGACATGCTGGGGGGCTAAATGTTGGGGTCAAAACCCACATTTCCAGAATTAACGATTAAAATATTTGGATATCGAAAAGGAGTTCCTTATTTAGATATGATTTTAGAGAGAGTTCATTTTGAACAATTTCATCGATAACTTTACGAAAAAAGTATGAAATACTGTCTTTCGAGACTTTTTCCGATAAATCGATGAAGTCGCAATTCATCGAGCAAAGGACGGTCGGCTGGAAAAACAAGGACAGCCAGCTTGGTATCAAGACTTACCCATGATACTAAGCTGGCTGCATCTCTTCATTATGTTTGGCTAATCCTTTCGTCCTTTGAATGATTCTTTGAAAAACCGAGCTTAGTATCATGGGTAAGAACGATCGCCTGGAAGAAATAAAGACAGCCAGCTCGGTATCAAGACCTGCCAGTGATACCGAGCTGGCTCTATCTTATCAGCATGTTTGGCCGATCCTTTCTTCCTTTGAACGATTCCTCCGATAAACCGACGAAAGTTACGATTTTTCGAGTAAAAGGCAACCAACCAAGCGTGGAGGACAGCCAGCCCAGTATTTTGGGCAGCCAATGATACCAAGCTGACTGACATACCGAGCTGGTTGCATGTCTTGCCAAGCATGTACCACAGAACGTCAATCTGGACAGCACGGAGGAGTCAGCTCGGTACCAGGATACCGAGCTGGCTGTCATGATGCACTCAGCTCAGTACCATCCTCCCAATTTGATACCGAGCTGGTCAGCATGATGCAGTCAGCTCGGTTTTATCCTTCTTTCCTGAAAACCGAGCTGGCTGACATTTTCCGAGAGTTCGAAGCTGAAAAGGACATACATTCAATGATCGAGGTTTATCTTCCAAACCACAAGGTTTCTGCATATGAAGCTCCTGGAAACTGTTCTCAACTCAATTACGAAGCTCCTGAAAGAAGAATCAGATCAAACGGAGTTCATACGACGAAGTTATGCCATCCACAAGTTGGGCGTTACAGCCAGCTCGGTAACGGACAACATGGAACAATCAGTTCGGTGTTTCCCTCACTCAGGATACCGAGCTGGTCGACATATTACAGTCAGCTCGGCCAAATCCTCCCTCCTGGATACTGAGCTGGCCGACACCCTTCAGTATACTGAGCTAGATGCATCCCACCAGTTATCAGAAGATCTCCTCCCATCCTGGATACCGAGCTGGTCAGCTTGATGGGTTTGGAGGCAGCCAGCTCGGATCTTTCTGTCACCAAAAGAAACCGAGCAGGCTGACACCTTCCATTCCATATCATTTCGCTTCGTTCTTCGTCTTCAGGGTCTTTTCGTAAACATACCGATGTTTTCGTAAGTTTCTCGAAACATCGAGATGTTTCGTGTATCAAAGACAATAGAAATCTTAACTTAATACAAGCCGGAGAAAACCACTGAACCTAAAGACGAGGGATAGAATCGGGCCGAGCTGGAAGGATGGACCGACAAGGGCTGAAACCGACTTATGGAAGGTTCTAGAAGGTTCCTCGAAGATTTATGGAAAAGTCATCGGAAAAAGGAAAAGACCTTTATCCCACATTGAAACTTAGACTGTTTAGGACTTAGGATGTCTTAGTATAAATAAGGATCGATCTCTACATCTTGTAACACATTTGAATATTAATACAATTCAATATATTCGCAATACACAATTTAGTAATAAAAGTTCGTTCTCTTTTTTACCTAAATTCCTTTCTCGATCATTCTCTTTGCTTTTCGTTTTCTCTCGCAAGATTCTCGGATCCTCACATCAACTTTCCGAAACTACATTAAGGTGAATTCTGGTTCCCACACGAGGAAAAGATGATGAACCTCGACAAGGAGGTTTCTGCCGCGAGAGAGGAGGCAAAACGTAATGTTTCTTAGGTTGCTCGTCTTGTCAATGCCCAGGATGATCTGGAGTCTCGGATGAAGGAGCTGGAGGAAAAACTTGCCGAGAATGATGCTGCCTTGAAGGCAAAGTTCAAGAGGGCGTACTGTGATGGGTACAAGGCGGCCATGGACAAGGGCCAAGCTCGCGAGGGCAAGGCGTTGGCCTTGATTGATCGATTGGGTTTGAACCGCGACTCTGAGGCATTTTATGTTATGGGAGTTTGTAAATCCAAAGTGATCACTGTTTTTCACAGGAATGATCCCAAGGAGATAGCTAAGGAGCGCGAGAAGAATGAGAAGATGAAGGCAGACTTCGTCCGTTTCGATGGCTTAGTTGATCGTGTGATCGATGAGATCCGTGGATACCTTGCCCCATCTTCCGGATCTTCGGCCTCAACCTCTCGTTCATGCGGAGATGTCTCACTCGACAGCTCGGCCAAAGAGATTGGCGTCGAGGAGTTTGCGGAGACCAACGAGGGTGCAAAAGGCCTTGCCGAGATGGCCGCCGAGAAGATTGCGGAGGAGGATAATGCCTAGACCCATATCTCCTTTATCTTTTAGCATTATTTGTTGTTGTTGTTTGTTGCAGGGTCCTTTGAGGCCCACATTGTGACTTTGGCCGGGATTCATCCTGATGGGTTGTAGCTGAACCTTTTTACGCTTTTCATGCATTTTAAGACTTTGATTACTGGTTTTCATGCATGCTTTAAGGTTGTTGGTTGCCCGTTCTAGATAGAAGCATGATTGGATTTCGTATGTCTGCTGTAGGAGAGTAGAGTAATTCGAAGTGTTATACTCTCTCAACAATTAGCATTGATATTTCGTCAGTAGAGACTTGTCATGCCTTTACAAGACGAGAATATGTTTCCGTTTTTCGTATGGAATGTTGATGAGATTATGCCATTGCTGCTAAGAAGCGTTGGACTGGGCTTACAATAGGTTAGCGTTTTGGAACTAAGCTATGCATTTGTCTGGTTTTAGGGGATGCGGTGTTCCGGATTACGTCCCCTATTTATCGAATTTTGAAACACTTTAAAATCTCGTCTAGTGGTATGCTAGATTGCGTTTCTCAGATGTTGAGACCAGTGTGGATACCTCAGAGATGTTTTGTCCAGCTTTTTCTTTAATCTGTTGAGGATTGTTTTGTTGGCTGCTTCCCCTTGGCCATTGCCTTGTGGATTCCTTGGAGTTGAGAAAGTCAGACGCATCTTCCACTTCTCGAAGAATTATACGAAACAGTTTGATATGAACTGTGAAGCATTATCGGTTACGATTTCGTACGGAACTCCATGTCTGCAGATGATGTTCTCCAGACGAAATGTTTGACTTGGGCATCTTTTATGCAAGCACAGGAGTCTGCCTTGATCCATTTGGAAAAGTAATCCATTAGGACGAGCAAGTACTGCTTTTGCTTGGAATTGTGCATTATTCCGACAATATTCATTGACCAACGCATGAATGGGTATGGAGAGGATATCGACGAAAGAATTTTGGCCGGTTGACAGGTTGTTGGAGCGTGGCGTTGGCACTTCTCGCATTTTCTCAAGAATTTTTCGCAATGTTTTATCATCGTTGGCCAGAAATATCCGTGCCTTTTGATTTTGATGGTGAGTGCTCTTCCTCCAGAGTGGTTTCCGCATGACCCGTTATAAAATTCTTGCCTGATTCTTTGGGCTTGTTCCCCTTCTACGCAGTTCATTAGGGGACCAGAATGTCTCCACTTAAGGAGGTTCCCTTCTAATAGATTGACGCGTGAGGCTTGTACTCTGAGTTTTCGTGCTGCCCATTTTTTGGTGGGTAGCTTCCCGTCTGTGATGTAATGACGAATTTTCTCCATCCATTCTTGGTCGCAACCAAACTCTTCCATTTCTGTTTGTGAGTTAGTGTCAATGGCTAGAGCTGATTCCGAGTTGTCCACCTCCATAAGATCTTGGAGAATTTCTTCCTCGAGATCTTCTTCGATGAGCGTGATTATATCGGGTGGTCCAATGCTTCGATGTTCTATGAATTCCACCCGAATAATCCTGCTTTCTCCTGGGGCCGAAGTTGATGTCAAGGCTGCTAAAGAGTTAACTCGAATTCTTTGAATTGCTTTCTGAGGTCCTGGACTACTTTCAGGTAAGCCCCATCCTTTCATCTCTGGTTTCGTATTCCCACTGAACTGGTTTGCGAGAAGATGAGAATTGCAGAAAGCATGACGTTCTCCACTTTGAGGTCATGGGCGAGCCTTAGCCCAGTGATCAGGGCTTTATACTCGGCGTCGTTATTGGATGCTAGGAAATTGAGTCAGAATGACTGCTCTATGATTTCTCATGTGGGTGAAGTCAGACGGATCCTAACTACGGATCCATATTTTTAAGAAGATCCATCCACGGGAAGGATCCAAGTTGTGTTTTCCTATTTTTCACTGCTCTGTTTTGGGGAAAATCGGCCAGAATTTTAGATCTCGGGCATGTTTCAGCCCACATAACCGTTGTGAGAGACAGCAGAAGAAGTCACAGGTTCTCCTAAGCCTTTGGAGCCGTTTGGAGCTGTCGCCATCACTCATGGACCACAAGCTTATTTCTCCCCGACCATAAACGTCCCTATCTAGTCTTTGCATAGCTTATCTTTCATCTTGCCTATAAATGTTCATTGTCATTCATTGTAAATATTCAAGTTAAGGAAATAAAATCATCCTTCTTCACTCTTCTCACGCATCTCAGTCTCTTCCATGGTTACTTCACAAACACTTCCCCATTCATACTCTTAAAACGCACATGCTATCAGATCATTCTTGATTCATAAACACTTCTAAAACTCTCACAAATATTCTCAGCCTTCTTTTCTGCACAGAAAATTGTGTTCTTGGTTAGTACACCCTTTTAACCGTTCGATAATAGATTTTGTAGAAACAGTTCCATTGCCATACACTCATCCTCTCTTCCTTTCTTTCCTTCCATTGACCGCAAGCCTATTCTCTTCTCACTCACGGTTCAGTTTTCTCCAAAACTCAAGTTTTTGGTTCTTTATTCAGCGGTCCATAGCTTTGTCCCGTGGCTAAAAGCATGCTTCTTCTCCAAATCGTTTGTAAACCATGAAGAATGTCAAGTCTGTTGTATTACCAATGGTCCTCAAAGGAGGAGATAACTACATCACCTGGGCAAGGACAGTAAAGGCGGTCCTGAATGGTTGTAACTTGTGGAGTCACATCGAAAGCTCCACAGCTGAAGTCAAAGAAGGGGAGGATGAGGCGGTTGTTCTGGCTGCTGAACGCAAGTGGAACAAGAAGATCAGGTCGTCCTTGCAATCCTCCACCGGTCTCTTGAAGCAAATGTCCTTGAAGCCTACTCATACTGTGAGAAAGACAAAGAGTTATGGGACACCCTACAAACCGTGTTTGGTAATGTCACAAACCTCACACGGGTGTTTGAAGTCAAGAGATCCATCAACACTCTGACTCAGGGAGACATGGATTTCAACTCCTTCTTTGGAAGGTTCAGATCCTCATTGGCTGAACTAGAAATGCTGAGACCTCCTACCACTATTGTTGCTGTCATAAATGAAAGGAGGGAGCAGGACAAGGCGTTTTCTCTCCTCATGGTTCTCAATCCGGCTTACAACGACCTTATAAAGTACATACTCAGGGCACCAAAGCTCCCTAGCCTCGAAGAAGTATGCTCACAGATCCAGAAAGAACAAGGCTCCCTAGGACTATTTGGTGGTAAAGGTGGTGGTTTATCAATGACGCACTAAGCAGAGGAAGTTGTAGCCAACAAGAGCTATTACAAACCGGGGGAGAACAACTCAATCACGTGTGAACACTGCAAGAAGCCAGGACACACCAAAGCTTAGTGATATACTCTCCACCCTCATCTCAAACCAAATTTCAACCAAGGCAGGTGCGACTCACGTTAGTCTTATGGAAAGTGGAGTTATAACAGAAGGGACTCAAGAGACACGAGAGTTCAAGTGGCTCACGGACAAGATGGAGTCTTGGAGAGAGGCGGTTCATCCAGTCACTCATCCGGGAACAAAGAAGGATCTACATCAGATTTTGTGAAGAAGTCAGACCTTGATGCTCTCATCAAAGCACTCAAGGAATCTGGTGGTAACTCTTTTTCAAACTCTTCTCCTATTAGCTTTCATGCATCTTGCAAAATAGATAATCAAGCTTTACTCTCTAGTAAACCACTTATAGTTGGTTCGGGAGCTAGCCATCACATGATTAGTGACTCTAAGGTGATTAATAACATTATTCCTGCTTTAGGATTTGTTAGTATTGCTAATGGTGAGAAAGTTGAGATTAAAAGAGTTGGTAACTTGAAATTATTTGATAAGGAATCACATGCCTTCTATATGCCCACCTTCACTTCCGATTTACTATCTGTTAAGAAAGCCACCTCTAATGTGAATTTCTTTAAAATATTTGGTCCTAATAATATGTGTTTTCTGGATATTGAAACCAGTAAAGTTCTTGGACAAGGGACAACTAAGGATGGCCTATATGTGCTTGAAGACATTAAGCCATCATATTTTCCATGCGGCTTTCAATCAAATGTTGGTGTGGCAAATAATGCAATATGGAATGCAAGACTAGGTCACCCTCATGTTAAGGCTTTGAATTTATTGTTTCCCAATATTAAGTTTCAAAATGAGGATTGTGAAGCTTGTATTCTTGGCAAACATTGCAAATCTGTTTTTCCAAAATCTTCTACTATTTATGAGAAATGCTTTGATTTGATTCAGTCTGATGTTTGGACCTCACAATATTTTTCTAGAGAAAATCACAAATATTTTGTCACCTTCATGGATGAAAAATCAAAGTACACTTGGTTAACCTTGCTCCCATCTAAAGATCATGTTTTAAAAGCTTTCACTAGCTTTCTTGCTTATGTTACTAACCATTATCATGCTAAGGTGAAAATTTTTAGATCAGATAATGGTGGCGAATACACAAGCAATGCATGTAAGAATTCCTCTCTAGCAATGGAATCATCCATCAAACCAGTTGTCCTTACACTCCCTAACGAAACGGTGTAGCTGAGAGGAAGAATAGACACCTTATGGAAGTGTCAAAGTCAATGATGTTTCATACAGATATGTCCCAAAGAAGCTTTGGGAAGATGCCGTGGTCACAGCTTGCTACCTCATCAATAGACTACCGACCAAAGTCCTTCACAACATATCACCATTTGAGGTACTTACCAAAACTAAACCATCCATTAACCACTTACGAGTCTTTGGTTGTGTAGTGTGGGAACCAAAACTCACCTCAATGTATTTGTGGAAAGTTTTTGATGTGACGAACCAAGAATCTTGGGAGAGAAGTCGAAAACAAGAATAAGAGATCAAAAAGGAAACTAGTTCAAGAACGAGAAAGGAAACAAGAAATCGAAAAGATAAGTATTCCTGATTTTATTGCTAGATGCGTAATGAGATGTTCAAGACTTAAAGTCTATATTTATACTTGAGAACTTTAAGTCATAAGCACCCGAAGTGTCGATGTGAGACTTACGTCTTTTCCTTTTCTTTTCACCATATTTCCATTAATTATCCGAGAATCTTCAAGAATGCTTGATAAGTTGGTTTGGCCCACGTCGACCCTTCCATCCAGCATGGCCCAACTTTCGTCCTTCATATCCTGGTTTGGCGATTTTCCTCGGTTTACTTTAAGCTATCGTTTTATCGTTTACGATATATAAAATGTCTGGATTTTCCGAAAAATTTACAAAACCATTGATAAGTTCACGGGAAGCTCCCGAAGACGAAGAACGAAACAAGATTGGACAATATGCAGGATTTGGTCCAGCACGACATTCAATGGTGATGAAAAATGCCGAGCTGGTCATCCTTCCTCCCACTATGCATCCAACTCGGCATTTGGTACTGAGAAATATCCTCCGATGGCTCGCTGAACGTGTTCAGCTCGGCATCTTAGAAGGAGAAAGTCAGCTCGCCATTTTTTAGAAGAGAAAATGCCGAGCTGACTGCTCAATACCACTCAGCTCGGAATCTTAGAAGAAGAAGATACCAAGCTTTCCCGTCCGTTGCTGTCCAGCTAGGAGTTTTGGCACCAACGGGACATACCGAGGCAACCAGCTCGGCATTATCAGGAGGGCAATCAGCTCGGCATTGTACTCAGTAAGAAATGCCGAGGTGCCAGCATTCTGCTCGAAGAATCGCGACTTTTATCGGTTTTTCGGCCAAACCGCTCGGAAAACAGGACAATCAGCTGGACATTCAAGGGAATGTCAGCCAACTCAGCATTTCTGGCTGGACATACTGCTGAGCTGGTCAGCACATCCTAAAATGCCGATGTGACAGCATTCTGCTCGAAGAATCGCGACTTATATCGGTTTTTCAGACAACCACTCGGAAAACATAACGATCAGCCGGACATTCTAGGGAATGTCAGCCAGCTCAGCATTCTAAAATGCCAGTGGACAGAATGCCAAGCTGGTCAGCTCATCCTAAAATGCTGACCTGACAGTATTCTGCTCGAAGAATCGCGACTTTTATCGGTTTTTCGGCCAAACCGCTCGGACAACAGGACGATCAGATGGACATTCAAGGGAATGTCAGAAAGCTCGGCATTTCTGGCTGGAAAGAATGACGAACTGATCAGCTCATCCTAAAATGCTGAGCTGACAGAATTCTGCTCGAAGAATCACGATTTTTATCGGTTTTTTGGACAAACCGGTCGAAAAACAGAACGATCAGCTGGACATTCAAGGGAATGTTAGCCAGCTCGGTATTTCTGACTGGACAGAATGCCGAGCTGGTCAGCTCATCCTAAAAGCCGAGCTGACAGCATTGTGCTCGAACAGTCGCGAGTTTTATCGGTTATTCGGCCAAACCGCTCAGAAAATAGGACGATCGGCTGGACATTCAAGGCAATGTCAGCCAGCTAAGAATTTCTGGCAGGACAGAATGTCGAGATGGTCAGCTCGTCCTAAAATGCCGAGCTGGCAGCATTCTGCTTGAAGAGTCACGACTTTTATCGGTTTTTCGGCCAAACCGCTCGGAAAACAGGACGATCAGCTGGACATTCAAGGGAATGTCAACCAGCTCACATTTCTGGCTGGACAGAATGCTGAGCTGGTCAGGTGATCCTAAATGCTGAGCTGGCAGCATTCTGCTCGAAGAATCGCGACTTTTATCGGTTTTTCGGACAAACTACTCATAAAACAGAACGAACGGCTGGACATTCAAGGGAATGTCAGCCAGCTCGGAATTTCTGACTGGACAGAATGTCGAGATGGGCAGCTCATCCTAAAATGCCGAGCTGACAACATTCTGCTCGAAGAATCGCGACTTTTATCGGTTTTTCGGCCAAACCGCTCGGAAAACAGGACGATCAGCTGGACATTCAAGGGAATGTCAGCCAGCTCGGCATTTCTGGATGGACTGAATGCCGAGCTGGTCAGCTCATCCTAAAATGCCGAGCTGACAGCATTCTTTCCGAAGAATCGTTACTTTTATCGGTTTTTCGGATAAACCTCTCGGAAAAGCAGAACAATCAGCTGCACATTCATGGGAATGTCAGCCAGCTCGGCATTTCCGGCTGGACAGAATGCTTAGCTGGTCAGCGCGTCCTAAAATGCCGAGCCGACAGCATTCTGCTCGAAAAGTCACGACGTTTATCGGTTTTTCGGCCAAACCACTCGGAAAACAGAACAATCAGATGGAAATTCAAGGGAATATCAGCCAGCTCAGCATTTATCGCTGGACAGAATGCTGAGCTGGTCAGCTCATCCTAAAATGCCAACCTGATAGAATTCTGCTTGAAGAATCGCGACTTTTATCAGTTTTCGGATAAACTACTCGGAAAACATAAAGATCAGCTGGACATTCAAAGGAATGTCAGCCAGCTCGGGACAGAATGTGGAGCTGTTCAGCTCATCCTAAAATGCCTAGCTGACAGCATTCTACTCGAAGAGTCACGACTTTTATCCGTTTTTCAGCCAAACCGCCCTGATAGTAGGACGATCAGCTGGATATTCAAGGGAGTGTCAGCCAGCTCGGCATTTCTGGTAGGTCAAAATGCCGAGCCTTTCAGCTCATCCAAAAATGGCGAGCTGACAGCATTCTACTCGAATAATCGCGACTTTTATCGGTTTTTCGGAAAAATCTCTCGAAAATTATATCTTCGTATTCTTTTCGCGAAGTTATCGATAAAATTGTCCGAGCAGTGCTATTTTCTGAATATCGATCTTCTTTTCCGAGAATGTCCAAATATGGAAGGTTATTTCGATATTCGAACATTTTAATCATTATTTCCGGAAGTGCGGGTTTTGACCCCAACATGTAGGATATGTTCTAGTCCAGGGGAGAATCACAACAAACTTGATGTCAAGAATATCAAGAGCGTGTTCATCGGGTATTCTCGCACACAGAAGGGCTACAGGTGTTTTTTCGCTGAAACTGGCCGAGTCTTGGTATCCCGGGATGCTTAGTTCTTGAAAGACGAAGGGCAATACACTGAATGAGATTGCGAGAGTCTTGAGGACCTGTCTAAGTCACAATCTGATCGCACGGCCAATCTGAAGATGCTGTTTGAGAGATTGGGGATCTCTCCACCATCGCCTTTTGCACCACTCTCTGATGCAGCTCCGCTTGCTCCTAAGAGGGGAATGTCAACAACTCATGGTCATGAACAAGCTGAAGCTACCGAGAATCAAGCTGAAAGCACTCTACCTGAGAATGATGGAGAAAACGAAAGTGAACTAGGATCAGTGGCAGCAGATGAAGGCTGTGATTGGTATTTTTGGCTTTAGAGACTTTAGGTTTTGTAAAGTCATTCAAGTCAAAATTTTACCAATCAGAGTTTAGGTGAGCTGTCCAGCTCGGCATTTTGGAGGTGAGCTGACCAGCTCGGCATTCTGTACAGCCAGAAATTCTGAGCTGGCTGACATTCTCCTGAATGTCTAGGTGATCGTCCTTTTTTCTGAGCAGTTTGTCCGAATAACCAATAAAAGTCGCGATTCTTCGAGCAGAATGCTGTCTTGGCATTTTGGAAGTGATCTGACCAGCTCGGCATTCTGTCCAGCCGGAAATGCCGAGCTGGCTGAAATTCTCCTAAATGTCCAGCTGATTGTCCTGTTTTCTGAGCGATTTGTCAGAAAAACCGATAAAAGTCGGGATTCTTCGAGCAGAATGCTGTCAGCTCGACATTTTGGATGTGAGCTGGCTGAAATTCTCCTGTATATCCAGCTGATCGTCCTATTTTTTCTAGCGGTTTGTCGAATAACTGATAAAAGTCATGATTCTTCGAGCATAATGCTGTCAGCTCGGCATTTTGATGGTGAGCTGACCAGCTCGGTATTCTGTCCATCCAGAAATGCCGAGCTGGCTGACATTCTCCTAAATTTCCAGCTGAAAGTCCTGTTTTCCAAGCGGTTTGTCTGAAAAACCGATAAACATCGCGATTCTTCGAGCACAATGGTGTCAGCTCGGCAGTGAGGGTGCTCAGCTAGGCATTTTACTCAGTAAGAAATGTAGAGCTGACTGTTTCCCTGAAAATGCCGAGCTGGTTCCTTCCTCCTGTCCCATTGGTGCTAAAATACCCAGTTGCAGAGCGACAGATGGGAAGTGTGGCGTCTTCTTCTTGCAGGATGCCGAGCTGGGTGGTGCTAAGCAGTCGGGTCGGCATTTACTACTCTTAAAAATGCCGAGCTGGGTGGTGCTGAGCAGTCGGGTCGGCATTTACTACTCTTTAAAATGCCGAGCTGACTTCCTCCTTCCAAAATGCTGAGCTGAGCGCATTCAGCGAGCCATTGGAGGATCCTATCCAGTACCAAATGCCGAGCTGCTGGCCCCAATGTACGAAACTTGTCATCAACCCGATCTCCTGTATGGAGGAAAGGTTCAGCAAACGTCCGTGCACGGACATAGAAGCGCTATATAAGAAAAGGTTATGTATATCCTAAACCTAACATCCGAGAGGTGTATCCTGTATGATGTTCTTAGGTTTGACTTTGAGAGGGGCATGCCAGCATGTTACAGACTCGCACTGCCTTAACCGTCACTGCAAACTCACCAACCCGGTAAGCGCCAACCACAGCACACTGGTCTTGACATCTCGGAAACACGATGTAGCACACCAGTAGACGAGATTATTAAGTGTTTCAAAACATCGAAAAAATGGGGAGGTAGGCCAAAGACTATTTCCGTCTCATAAAACCAGACAAACACATAGCTTCATTTCCGAAACACTAACCTATCGTATGCCCTAATAAAGCGCTTCCTAGCAACACTGGCACAACCTCATCAACACTCTATACGAAAGATGCAAATATATTCTCGTCTAATAAAGGCATGATAAGTCTCTGCTGATGAAATATCAATGCTCAAAGCATTGCAACTACTATAACGTTTCTCAGCATCCCATAAACGCTAAAACGCGAGGGAGTAAGAAACCTCAAACTACTCCGCTCTCCTGCAGAAAACAATCGAAATCCTATCTTGCTCAAAACTAAAATGGGCACCAGAATAGATAGCTCAATACATATTAAAAATAAAGTTCGATACAGACTTCGGCACAAAGCCCGACAAACAACAAGACCCTCACAAAGGGTATACATATACAAACTAGGATATCAATGGCCAAAAAGGCCAGTACATAATATAGGAAGAAGGTCGCCTCAGTCACGATCATTTCCTGAGACAAAACGGGAAACGAACTCCCCGAATTCTGGATCACCCTCGTTTGGTCCCGAAAGGTCGGAGACCCCGACTTCGCTCGCAGCCTTGAGCATCGAGTCCTTTCCAAAGATCGTCTAAGTGTGTTCACTTGGGGAGAGGCAACCAGGTAGCTCTTGTGCGTACTCATCTTCCGCTCAAAGTTCACATTCGTCTCAGCAAAGCTCGACGTCCGGTCGAGCAGCTCACCCTTATACTTTGCGATCTTGGGATTGTCCCCAGATTCAAACAAAGCATAAAGCTCCAGGTTAAAGGACCTCGTCTCCGATAGGAAGAGCTCCTCTCTGGCCTCTTTAATGTGGCTTACCAAAGCCCTCGCACTGTCACCCTTGTGATGATACTTCTTCGCGAGAGATGCCCGCTCCAGCTGGAAAGCCTTCAGCATCTTTCTCCCAGATTCATCCCTCACCCTGAGCAGCTCGGCCCTCACACGGTCCAGCTCCTCAGCATGAGCGGCTTTGGCTTCCTAAAACTCGTCCCTCAGGCGAGAAGCCTCCATGGATTTCTACTTAACAATCTTTCTGGACTCCTCAGCTTGCTGAGTCCAACACAAGGTCTCATTCTCGTAATTTCTGGCCACGTCAGTTACATCGGCACGGAGCTGCAAAAGCAAAGCAAAAGGTTAAGTCGAGAAACATGGAAACGATGCCACAGCGCATTAAAAAACAGCCTTACCCTGAAACCTCTCCGAGAAACCTTCCCGAAGATGTTCTTCTTCCGGGGTTTGTTCGGAGGGATAACCTCAGCCCCGGGTCGGCGAAAAGCGCCCAGAAGCTCACAGGGACTGAGAGCACTCCCATCTTTTACAAACTCAGGAACATGAAACTCAAACCATATGCTTCAGCTCCTTTTTTCCTGGACGAAGACCTACTGGATTTCTCCCCGCTTAAAGCGACACCATTCTCCTTCTCCACAGCGTATGGATGGTTCTCGGGAACGGAAGGGATCTCTCCTTCCTCAATCTCATCCGGATGAGGTGCAATACCACTTGCCTCTGCGTACGCCTTCTCCTGTTCACAGAATTCCCTCCCATAGTCCTGGACCTGCCTATTCTCCTTGGGGGGGGGGGGGGGGGGGGGGANTCTTTGAAGCTCGTGCTGCGATAACTCTTTTAAACGAGAAGTGGTCCCTGCGCAATTTTTTCCCGAAGCAGTCAATGGAATCCAAACTTGATAAAGGTATAAAGTAATTGTTTCGAAAGGAGGACGAACTGAAAAAATGAAAGCATAAAACAAAGGAGTCAATGATCACGAATTCCTAAATATACGCAAATCGTCATAACGTCTTAGCCAACCAAAAGTTAGCTACCAATTTTCGACCAGTGGGTTATCATTTCTCGCATGAACCAAGGCTCAACCGAGAAATCGTTAACCTTGACAAAAAAGAAGAAACTTTTCCAAGGCTCATCTTTATTGATGTATTCTTGAAAAATCTCTCGACCCTGTTTCGGCCCAATGTAGTACATTTTTGGATCTTTTGCCGGCTTAACGTCCAAGAGCCCCAACAAAAACCCTACTCTGATCCGGATATTGTGCTCCAAGTATAAAACGATTGGGCCCAACAAGTTTCTCAACCCCCTCCGGGTTATCTGACCCATTGCCAGATTATAAGCCGCAAGGAATTGCAGCATTAATGTGGGAATAGGGAAGGTAAGGAAGCCAGAGTCAAAATACGACTCGAAAACGGTGAAACACCCCAAGGGAGGATTGTCACAACGATCCTCTGTGCTTGGCATGACTATCTCGACCCCTTCCAGAAATTGAAACATCGATCGAAGTCGTCTTATACTATTGTCACCACACAAACTCGTGTCATCGGCTACGAACTTCTTCCCGCGCTTCTCTTTCCTGAACATCTTCGGAGAATCATCATCGTCCTGGATCTCTTTTTTGAGCATACAATCTGCCTCCTTCTTAATGCACGATTTCAGGAGGAAGGGCTCAGCTGCACGCGAGATCACATAGGATCCATCGTGTTCCTAGAGTTTTATACGAACTCCCGAAGCATTCCATGTTGGAATAGAGTTCGTATAACTAAAACCAACCGAGCCCCCGCCTTACCCAAGGATCACATGACCAATGTCATCCCACTGGATATTATTCCCACTAGAACTTGGATCAAACGACATTTTGATTCAAAATGAAAAGCGTTCTATGTGCTCTTGAAGTTCTTGAACATCTAATAAGAAAGAGAAAGAAGAGAGAAGCGAGAGAGGTACTTTAGAGAGTATGAAAACTAGTGAAAATGAAGGTACGGGGAGTCTCCATTTTATAGAAAATGAAAACGCGCCCCGTGAACAGTACCATGCAGGACATGAACAGCGCACGAAAATACTGTTCATCCCGACAAAAAGACAGAACAGAGAACAGTCCTCTACAACGTACCTGACAGCTCGGTATTACCCGTCTTTGCGTGAGAGCTTTCGAAAAACGTAAACTCGAACAGTTCTCGGGAAAAACCGGTACGAGCGTCTAGTTCAGCGTTACAAACTAAACAAAGAATGCACCGATGGATCGGAAGGGGTATGTCCAGCTCGGCTTGAAACCAGCTCGGCATTCCCAACATCACCTCATCCAGCCTCTCCACGAAGAACAATGCACAGCTCGGCATTATGCACAGCCAGCCAGCTCGGCATTATGCACAGCCAGCCAGCTCGGCATTATGCACAGCCAGCCAGCTCGGCATTATGCACAGCCAGCCAGCTCGGCATTCTCTGCCTCCTGGTTGGCTCCGTACGAAAACTTCCAAAAACTTAGCATCATGGAGGCAGTTCGGCACTTTTTCACCCTAAGTTCTACGAAACTTACGAAAACTGATGCATGCTGGCCAGCTCGACATCACCTTGCTTCTGCAGCCAGCTCGGCATTATGCATATGCACAGCCAGCTCGGCATTTTCTGCCTCCTTTCTGGTTTCTTACGAATAAGTTTTGAGAAACTTAACTCAAAAATTTTCTGGAAAGACTTATGCGAACTTAATCTTCATCCGGAAAAAACAGTTCCAACATTAACACGCATTGCACTCTTTTCCTCTACTATGTTTTCTCTCATCGGGTTTTCTTATTAGAAGGTTTTTAATGAGGGAACATCGTAAACGCACCCCCGAATCGATCCCTGTTTCACAGACCAGACACTTAAAGCTCCAGCAGCCCTTAGAGCATAAAACTCGTCCAAAGTTTTCGTAACTCCGCCGAGCAAAACATCGGGTCTACTCTCCACTCACCAACAGCTAAATCTTTTCTACTCCGTATTGCCAAACCAACCTTCCACTCGACTCTCGGGCGCCTCGGCAGCAACCTGTTTTCTGCCCACAGATCACACAAACAAGAATCATAGTTTCGTTCCATGAGGAGGCCGGAGATCCAAACATCTTAGCTCCTTAATCCCGCCTTACACTCCTTAGTTACCTCGTCATACATAGGACTGATGAGCTGGGGGATAACTATTGGGGTCAACACTTCTAGAATTAACAATTAAAATATTCGAATATCGGAATAACCTTCCATCTTTGGAGATTCTCGGAAAAGAAGATCAATGTTCGGAAATAGCTATGCTCAAACTATTTTGTCGATAACTTCGCGAAAAAGATACGGAAAGCTAATTTTTAAGTGATTTTCCCGAAAAACCGATAAAAGTCATGATTCTTCGGCAGAATGCTGTCAGCTCGGCATTTTAGATGTGAGCTGACCAGCTCGGCATTCTGTCCAGCCAGAAAAGCCGAGATGGCTGAAATTCTCCTGAATTTCCAGCTGATCGTCCTGTTTTCCGAGCGGTTTTTCAGAAATACCTATAAAAGTCGCGATTCTTCAAATAGAATGCTGGCAGCTCGGCATTTTGGAGGTGAGCTGACCAGCTTGCATTCTGTCCAGCCAGAAATGCCGAGCTGGCTGACATTCTCCTGAATGTCCAGCTGATCGTCCTGTTTTCCGATCGGTTTGTCCGAAAAACTGATAAAAGTCGCAATTCTTCGAGTAGAATGCTGTCAGCTCGGCATTTTAGAGGTGAGCTGACCAGCTCGGTATTCTGTCCAGCCAGAAATGCCGAACTGGCTGAAATTTTCCTGAATGTCCAGCTGATCGTCCTGTTTTCCGAGCGGTTTGTCCGAAAAACCGACAAAATTCGGGATTCTTCGAGCAGAATGCTGTCAGCTGGACATTTTGGGAATGAGCTGACCAGCTCAGCATTCTTTCCAGCCAGAAATGCCGAGCCGTCTGACAGTCTCCTGAAATCCGGCTGATGGTACTGTTTTTCCGAGCGGTTTGTCCGAAAAACCGATAAAAATCATGATTCTGCGAGCATAATGCTGTCAGCTCAGCAGTCAGGGTACTCAGCTCGTCATTTTACTCAGTAAGAAATGCCGAGCTGCCTGTTATCCTGAAAATGCCGAGCTGGTTCCTTCCTCCTGTCCCATTGGTGCTAAAATACCTAATTGGATAGCGACATATGGGAAGTGTGGCGTCTTCTTCTTGCAGGATGCCGAGCTGGATGGTGCTGCGCAGTCAGGTCGGCATTTTATCCTCTCTAAAATGCCGAGCTGACTTCCTCCTTCCTGAGGCCAGGCCGAGCGCATTCAGCGAGCCGTTGGGGGATCCCATCCAGTACCAAAGGCCGAGCTGGTGGAGAGGGATGACCAGCTCGGCATTTCCTGTCACCAAGGAATATCGAGCTGGACGACATCTATAACGACCCAACCGCCCCTACTAGTGGGTCCCCATATCCTCTAACTAGGCCCATGGGCCGGCCCACCCCTGTCCGACGGTCGGTGCATTAAACGAAAGGTCTGGAAGTCATGATATACTATCCCTGCAATCACCATATGACCGTTCCCCGTGTTTTGGCTTCACTTACACGGTACCGCGAATGACTTCCCAGTAGGTCACCCATCCTTTGACTACTGCAGCTCAAGCACGCTTAACCCTGGAGTTCTCTCTTGACGGGCAACCCAAAATGTAAGGCACTTTGGTGACATAGATAGCCAAATCAATTCTTTTAACCTCTCCACATAAGTTACCATATACCAGAAATTGGGATGTTACAATTCACCCCTACTAAAAGAGCGCAACCTCCTCGTTGTGAACCAATACCAATTCTTAACCGCCTCCCAGGGCCTATCAGGTCAGCACTGAGATGCCAAACCAGCTCTGATACCACTTATAACGCCCCGACCGCCCCTACCAGTTGGCCCTTATATATGTCCTCTCACTAGGCCCATGGGCCGGCCCACCCTTGTCCGACGGTCGGTGCGTTAACCGAGAGGTTTGAAAGTCATGATATACTATCCCTGCAATCACCATATGACCGTTCCCCATGTTTTGGCCTCACTCACACGGTACCGCGAATGAATTCCCGGTAGGTCATCAATCCTTTGACTACTGCAGCTCAAGCACGCTGAACCCTGGAGTTTTCTCTGGATGGGCCACCGAAAAGGTAAGTTCACTTTGGTGACATAGGTAGCCATATCAATTCTTTTAACCTCTCTACATAAGTTTCCATATACCATAAATCGGGATGTTACAGCATCCTGCATCCTGTCCAATCTTGCTCCTTTCTTCGTCTTTGGGAGCTTCTCGCGAACTTATCAATGTTTTTGTAAAAGTTTTATTAAACCGAGAAAACCGCTAAACCAGAAGACGAAGGATGAAAGTTGGGCCGAGCTTGTGGAAAAACCGACCTAAAGCCTAAACCGACCTACCGAAGTTTCTGGAAGATTCTCGAGGATTTAATGGAAAGAAGGTGGGAAAAAAAAAGACGCAAGTCCCATATCGAAACTTTGGCTGCTTCGGACTTAAAGTTGTCTAGCATAAATATAGATCGATTTTTAGTCTTGTAACATCATCTTACACATCTTACACATCAACAACAACTTTCCACAAATACATTAAGGTGAATCTCGCTTCCCACAAGAAGATCAGAAGCTGATCACACTCCTTTCACATATCAAAGCCAAGAAGGTATTATAGTCATTCTCATATATGTGGATGATATTATCATCTTTGGGAGTGAGGTTGGTATTCAAGAAACCAAAACTTATTTGAAATCAGTATTTGATATTAAAGACCTTGGAGAACTCAACTATTTCCTAGGGATTAAAGTTTGTAGATCAAAGGATGATCCCTTCTAATCTCAAAGGAAGTACGCTCTTGATCTTTTGAGTGAAGCAGGGAAACTGAAGTCTAAACCGGCTAGGACACCTCTTGAAGTTGCATACAAGGTACATCAACAGGAAGACAATGAAGAGAATAAGCTGTTTAAAGATGCTAAGCTCTACCGCTGTCTAGTGGGTAAGCTCATCTACCTTATTCTTACCAGGCCTGACCTATGCTTTGCTGTGAATCAGGTCAGCCAACATATGCAAGAGCCAAAAATGTCACATTGGAGAATGATTGACAGAATTCCGAGGTACCTCAAAGGATCTCCGGGGCAAGGCATATGGATGGGGCGAAATGAGACCACATGAATAGTTGGATACTGTGATGCATATTGGGCTGGTGATAGAGAAGACAGAAGATCAACCACTGGCTATTGCACCTTTATTGGAAGCTTTTGTTTACTTCGAAGAGCAAGAAGCAGAATGTGGTCGCCTGTTCTAGTGTAGAAGCTGAATACCGAGCTATGAGGATTACTACTGACTTAATGTGGCTGAAGATGTTACTCAAAGATCTAGGAAAAGATACAACAGCTCCTATCACAATGCACTGTGATAATCAGGCAGCCATCCACATAGCACCAAACTCTGTGTTCCATGAGAGAACCAAGCATATTGAGGTAGATTGCCACAAACGGAGCAGATACAACTTGGAGTTATTCTACCATCCTACACAAAGAGCTCAGATCATCTGGCTGATATATTCACAAAGGCATCAAGTCTCAAGATGTGTGAGTTCATACATGGAAAGCTCGGCATTGTTGAGTTAAGAATCTCCTAATGCTTGTTTCAAGTGGTATTCATTGTCATTGATTTCCATACTCATTAAAAGTCTCTTTTAAGCATTTGGGACATAAAGTTATTTTTGGGATCCAAATGGGACTTACTCTAGTTCCAGAGTCCCGCTTTTGGTCTTTGGGATTGTTGATCAATGGTGGCCCAAATGGAATGAGAAAGAAGGTCTAGATCTTCTCCATCCTCATTTAGGAGTCCCCTAATGCTCGTTTCAAGTGGTATTTAAGTGGTTCTCATTGTCATTAGCCTCCGTACTCATTAAAAGTCCCTTTTAAGCATTTGGGGATATGAAGTTCTTTTTTGGATCCAAATGGGACTCATTCCAGTTCTGGAGTCCTGTTTTTGGTCTTCGGGACGGTTGATCAATGGTGTCCCCAATTGAATGAGCACCAGTGTCTAGATCTTCTTATTCTTCATTTAAGAGTCCCCTAATGCTTGTTTCAAGTGGTATTCATTGTCATTGGCCTCCATACTCATTAAAATTCCCTTTTAAGCATTTGGGGACATGAAGTTCCCTTTTGGATCCAAATGAGACTCATTCCAGTTCTTGTGGGAACCGGAATTCATTTGTGATAAGTTTTTAATGTGAGGATCCGAGAATCTTGGAAGAGAAAATGAAAGTAAGAGAAAGATCGAGAGAAAGGAAATAAGAAATCGAAAAGAGAATATTGCTGATTTTATTGCTAGATGCGGTGTTCAAGATATGTAAGATTGTGTTACAAGAGTAAAAATCGATCTATATTTATACTAGATAACTTTGAGTCCTAAGCAGCCAAAGTCTCGATGTGAGACTTGCGTCTTTTCCTTTACCCCATCGCCTTTTCATTAATTCTCCGAAAATCTTCCAGAATCTTTGGTAGGTCGGTCTAGGCTTTAGGTTGGTCTCTTTCCAGCTCGGCCCAATTTTCATCCTTCATTTTCCAGTTGAGCGGTTTCCCCGGTTTATTGAAACTTTTACGAAAACATCGATAAGTTCACGGGAAGTTTCCGAAGACGAAGACTGAAGTTCTCGGCAGCTTGGAATGAGAAGATGCCAAGCTTTGCCGTTTGTCGGTGTCCAGTTAGGCGTTTTGTTACCAACGGGACAGCAGGAGACATCCAGCTCGGCATTTTCGGGGAGACAACCAGCTCGGCATTTTATATTGACTAAAATGCCGAGCTGGACACCCTCAATGCCGAGCTGACATCGTCCTGCTCGAAAAATCGCGACTTTTATCGGTTCTTCGGCCAAACCGATCAGAAAAAAGAACGATCATCTGGACATTCAGGAGAATGTCACCCAGCTCGGCATTTCTGGCTGCAAAGAATGCTGAGCTCGTCAACTCATCCTTAAATGCCGAGCTGACAGCACTCTGCTCGAAGAATCACGACTTTTATTGGTTTTTCGGCTAAACCGATTACCAAACAAAATGATCATCTGGCCATTCAGGAAAATGTCATCCACCTCGGTATTTCTGGCCAGACAGAATGCCGAGCTGGTCAGCTCATCCTAAAATGCCGAGCACAGCATTCTGCTAGAAGAATCGTGACTTTTATCGGTTTTTCGGCCAAACTGATCAGAAAACAGAACGATCCGCTGGACATTCAGGAGAATGTTATCCAGCTTATCCTAAAATGCCGAGCTGACAGCATCCTGATTAAACATTTTAGTCGTTAATTCTGGAAGTGCGGGTTTTGAACCCAACAGTTAGCGCCCCAGCTCGTCAGTCCTATGTATGACAAGGTAATTAATGAGTTTCAAGCGGGATTAAGGAGCTAAGATGTTTCGATCTCCGGCCTTCGCAAAGAGTGAATCCATGATTCTTGTTCAAGTGATCTGCGGGAAGAGAGTGGGTTACTGCCGAGGTGCCCGAGAGTTAAGTGGATAGGTTGGCTTGGCCATACCAAGAAGAAAGACTCAGTTGTTGGTGAGTGGAAAGCATACCTGATATTTTGCTCTGCGGAGTTGTGAATACTTCGGCTGAGTCTTACGCTTTAGAGGCTGCTGGAGTTTTAAGTGTCTGCTATGTTCAGAAAGCATCGTATTGGGGAAGTGTTTAGACGATGCCTCTTTAAAAACATTCCACTAAGAAAACCCGATGGGAGAAAACATAGTGGAGGAAAAGAGTGCAACATGTGTTAGTCGTTGGAATTGTATTTATCCCGGAGGAAGATTAAGTTCGTGCTAGTCTTTCTAGAGATCTTCTGAGTTTGGTTATTCGTAAGAGACCAGCAAGAAGGCAATAAATGCTGAGCTGGCTGTGCATATGCATAATGCCGAGCTGGCTGTGCATATGCATAATGCCGAGTTGGCTG
Organism: Sisymbrium altissimum; assembly: GCA_900406495.1. NCBI lineage: Eukaryota > Viridiplantae > Streptophyta > Magnoliopsida > Brassicales > Brassicaceae > Sisymbrium > Sisymbrium altissimum. Next base: position 85,480 of record OVBI01000178.1, read on the forward strand.
CAAAAGCAAGGTGTTGCCGAGCTGGCTGCATAAGCAAGGTGATGCCGAGCTGGCTGCATAAGCAAGGGTATACCAAGCTGGACAGTATGCACGAGTTTCGTAAGTTTCGTAGAATTCAGAATGAAAAAGTGCCTATATGTGTGCATGGAGCCGAGTTGATTGTATGATCCTGAGATGATTGGCAAGAAAATGCCAAGCTGTCTGCCATGCGCATTCTTCTATGGAAATTTTGCGTGCCAAGCAAGCTTTTCCGTATATGTTTTTCCGAGAAATTATTTCGTTCGGATTTTTCAGAAGTTTTTTCATACGGAACCAATCCAGTAGGCAAAAACTGCCGAGCTGGCTGTGTATGATGCTGAGCTGGGCATTATCCTTAGTGGAGAGGTCGGACCAGGAGGTGTTGGGAATGCCGAGCTGGTCTCGAGCTGAGTTGGGCATATCCCCTCTGATCTGACCGTGCATCTTCATGCTGAACCGGACACTCGAAATGGTTTTTCCCGAGAGCTGTTTGAGTTTTTTTTTGGAAAGCTTTCATACACAGACGAGAAATACCGAGCTTTCAGGTATGTTGTAGAAGACTATTCTCTGTTTCGTTTTTATGGGTTGAACAGTGTTTTTATGTACTGTTCATGTCCGGCAGCATACTGTTCACGGGTCCCATTTTCATTCTCTATAAAAGAGAGAGCTTCCCTTCTTCCATTTCCTTAAGTTTCTCATACTCTCAAAGGTAATCCTCTCCCTTCTCTCTTCCTTTTCTTTCTAGATAGGTCCTCAAGAACGCCAAGAACACTTTGAAAGGTTTTCATATAGAATCAAAATGTCATTTGATCTAAGTTCCAGTGGGAATGACATGCCGTGGCATGAAATGGGTCATGTGATACTTGGAGAAGGTACGTCCGAGGAAGGTGTGGGCTCGTTTGGTTTCAGTTACACGAACTCCATTCCAACATGGAATGCTTCTGGGGTTCGTATAAAAATTGAAGAGCACGGTGGATCATTCGTTATCCCGCGTGCAGCCAGGCCCTTCATCCTGAAATCTTGTATTAAGAACGTGGCGGAGTGCATGCTGGAAAAAGGGGTTTAAGATGATGATGATCCCCCGAGGGTGTTTAGGAAGAGGAAACGTGGGAAGAAACTCGTAACTGATGGCCCGAGTCTGTGTGGTGACAATAGTATAAGGCGGCTACGATCAATGTTTTGATTTCCAGAGGGGGTCGAGGAGGTCGTGTCAGGCGCGGAAGACCGTTGCGACAATCCTCTTCCGGGTTATTTTACTGTTTACAAATCATATTTTGACTCCTGCTTCGTTATCTTTCCCATCCCCACACTAATGCTGCAATTCCTTGCGGCTTTTAACCTGGCGATGGGTCAGATAACCCCGAGGGGTTGAGAAATGTTTTGGGTCCGATTGTTTTATGCTTGGAGAGCAACATCCGGATCGGGGTATGGAATTTGTTGGGGCTCCTTGATGTTAAGAAAGAAAAGAGGACCTAAACATATTATGTTGCGCCGAAACCGGGTCGAGCGATCTTTCAGGAGCACATCAATAAGGATGAGCCCTGGAAAAGTTTCTTCTTTTTCGTCAAGGTTAATGATTTCTCAGTCGAGCCTTGGTTCACGCGAGAAATGATTACCCGTTGGTCGGAAGCTGGTTGCTAACTCTTGGTTGGCTAACACTTTAAATGATTTACTTATGTTTAGGAGTTTGTTTTGTAGTTCGTCCCTCTTTCGAAGCAATTCCTCCAGACCTTTATCAGGTGTGGATTGCATTGACTGCTTTGGGGAAATTACGCTGGGACCATTTCTCTTTTAACAGAGTTATCGCAGCCCGATTTTTGAAAGGTGAACTTGATCTGCTTGATTTTTCTGCCACTCCTCCGAAGAGAATGGGCAAATCGAAGACACCGGCAGGGCAGTTTCTTGAACAGGAGAAAGCGTATGCCAAGACGGGTGGTGCTGCACCCTGTCCAGACGAGATTGAGGAAGGAGAGATCCCATATGTTCCCGAGAGCCGTCCATCCGTTTCGGACAAGGGGAAGTGCATCACCTCGAGCGAGGAGATGCCCAGTAAGGCTTTGTCCAGGAGGAAAGGGGCTGAAGCATTCGAGTTTCACGTCCCTTAATTCGTAATAGATGGGAGTGCCCTTGATCCCTCTGAGCTTCTGAGCGCCTTTCGTTGTCCTGGGACTAAGGCTGTCCCTCCGAACGAACCCCGGAAGAAGACCATCTTCGGGAAGGTTGCTCGGAGGAGTTTCAGGGTATGACCTGTTTCCTAATGTGTTGGTAGAGTTGTTCCTCGTTTCCAACTTATCATTTGCTTTGGTTTTGTAGCTCCTTGCCCATTTGACTGACATGGCCAGCAATTATACAGCAAGCTGTGGAGGCCAAGAGATTGCTGAGGAGAGGTCCGCGGAAGCGACTCGTCTGTGGGACGAGTTTGAGGTAGCCACATCTGCCCATGTTGAGGAGCTGGACCGCGTCAGGGCCGAGCTGCTCAGGGTGAAAGACGAGTCTGAGAGGAAGATGGTGAAAGCGTTTGAGCTCGAGCGGATATCTCTTGTGAAGAAGTATCACTGCAAGGGTGAGAGTTCGAAGGCTTTGGTGAGCCATATCGAAGAAGCCAGAGAGGAGCTCATCTTGTCGGAGACGGTGGCTTCTAACTTGGAGCTGTATACTTTGTTCGAGTCTGGGGATAAGCCCAAGATCGCAAAGTACAAAGGTAAGTTGCTCGACGGGAGGTCGAGGTTCGCTGATGCGAAGGTGAACTTCGAGGGTATGATTAATACGCTTAAGAGTTACCTGGTTGCTTCTCCCCAAGCGCAGACGCTTAGTCCGATCTTTGTGGAGGACTCGATGCTGAAAGTTGCGAGCGAAGTCGGGGTCTCCAACCGTTCAGGATCGAATGAAGGTGATCCAGAGTTTGAGGAGTCTTGGGAGATGATCGCGACTGAGGCGTTTCTCTCTCCTGATGTTATGTACTGGCCTTGTTTAACCATTGATGTGTATGTATCCCCTTTGTGTGGGTTTTGTTTTCTACCGGGCTTTGTCCTGATACCTGTATCAGACTCTATGCACTTAACTGTTCGTTTTAATTCATGTTTTTATGCTGATTGTTTTCCTCTTTGTAAGGTTCCAAATGTCTGCTATAGGAGAGTAGAGTAGTTTGGATTTGTTCCGATGCCTGTATCAGACTCTATGCACTCTCTCGTATTTTCCTTAGCGTTGCTGAGGAGCATTGTTGTGTGTTTTAGTGTTGATATTCCATCAATAGAGGCTTGTCGTGCTTTTGTTTGACGAGAATATGTTTGCGTTGTGGTAACCAGATTTCGCAAAATGTAATTTCGAAAAGTAAATCGATTGTTAGGTCCCAAAAGTTCTGAAAAGAGAAACCTCACGAAAGATATTAAAGAATTCCCGCAAAAGTAAAGATGGATCAAAAAGTAAAGATTTTAACAAAAAAAGGAAATATATATAATATTTTTATTGCCAAATCCAAAAATAAGGGATTTCGAATTATTCAAGTCTGTCTTCAAGGCTGTACACCGATATGTATTTATACTAGACAACTCTAAGTCTAAACTAGCCAAATTGTCGATGTGGGAGCCTATGTCTTCGCCTTTTCTACCGACTTCAAGGGATATTCGAGAATCTTCGGGATCTTCTATCCATCTCGGCATTTGTCACTGGCTAAGTGATTTCTTCGGTTAGACTGTCCGGTTTGACTTAAGTCAATGCTTTGTCGTTTTCGATCGACGATATTATCCAAAACAACGCGAAGTTCGACTAAAACATCAGGGAGTCTACGAAAACATCGATAAGTCCCGAAAAAGGTCCCGAAAGTGTCTAGACGATCGACCAGCTCGGCATAACTCACTGGGGGAGTAAAATGCCGAGCTGGCTTCCACCTGGAGACATTCATCACCCAGCTCGGCATTTCTTGAAGGGAAAAATGCCGAGCTGGTGTCCAGTTCCCTCTCCTCTCGATTATGTGCATCCTGCTCGGCATTTTGGGTCACAAAACAGGTCAGCTCGGCATTTTGGATGGACTGATGATGGCATGAGTAACCCAGCTCGGCATTTCCTTGCGAAAAATGGAATGCCGAGCTGGTCCACTGATTTTGCCGAGCTGGTTATGTTCCAAGGCGAAATGCCTAGCTGATTAGCTGGACACTTCCTGGACGGGAAGAAGACCACCCAGCTCGCATTTTATGGTGGTGGAGTGAATGCCGAGCTGGCCATGAGCGGATGGTCGTCATTCGGGAAATCACGACTTTTATCGGTTTTTCGGACAAATCGCTCGGAAAACAGGACGATCACATATCAAAAGATGTAAGCCAGCTCGGCATTTTTGGCAGGACAAAATGCTGAACTGGTCAGCTTCTTCCTAGAATACCGAGCTGGTCAGCTTCTTCCTAGAATGCCGAGCTGACAGCGTTCTTCTTGAAGAATTGTGACTTTTATCGGTTTGTGGAGAAAACCAACATATTTTTGGGGATATTCAAGTATGGAAGCTTTTCTGCGATATCTAAATATCTTGATCGTTAATCCCGGAATTGTGGGTTTTGGCACCAACATTTAGCCCCCCAGCCCGTCAAGATCAGGTATGATCTTGACAGGGTGACCAAGAAGTGTAGAACGAGATTAAAGAGCTAAGATGTCCTGGCGTCCAATTCCCATTGCACCGATTCTTAAGCTGAAGTCATCTTGTTCGGCCTGAGTGGCATAGCATGTTTAGATCGGTTCGCGGTTAGTTCAAGATGTTGCCTCGTTAAAAACCTTTTACTAAGAAAAACCCTATGGAAAAAAATCCTAGTATAGGAAAAGAGCGCAATACGCAATGCTGAGGTTAATGGTGTTAGTCGAGTTTTTCCGAAAAAAACTGTTTGATGTAAGTTTTCTCGAAAATTTTTAGTTGGGGACCTTCTGGGAAGGCATAGAATGCCGAGCTGGTCAGTTAGCTGCCATTATGGCGAGCTGCCAGCATACATTGATTTTTTCCGAAAAACTGTTCAAGCTAAATTTTCCGAAAGTCTTCGCAAGGATTTTCCGAAAAAATTGTTTTGGATAAGTTTTTCCAACGTTTTTGTACGGGAGCAGCTAGGAGGCAAAAAATGCCGAGCTGGTCAATAAATTGCCGAGCTGGCTTGCCAATGCTTGTTCTGTCTCAGCATTTTGGGGCAAACGGTCAAGGGTTGGACACCCAAAAATGCCGAGATGGGTTTGTGTATTTTTTTTTCTGTGAAAGAGAGGCACTAGGTCAGCAAAAAATGCCGAGCTGGTTGATGTGTTCCAGCTGTACGGATTTTCGTTTTTTGCCCAGGAGGAAGAAACCGAGAAAAGGGAGCCATGGGATGCCGAGCTGGATGTGTGGAGGAGACGTTCATGTGCCGAATGCTGATTTTGGGGAGGATTTTATGCCGAGCTGGACGTGATGCAGCATGCTGCTCCACCAGCTTGGCCAGACCTTGGCCCGTGTGCATCCGTTTCCGATTCCTTCCGTTTTTTGGAAAACTTATGTGTTTCCGGAATTTTTTTCGGAATTAGGAAATGATTTCTGTTTCCTTTTATATGGGACCCACCTCTTTTGATTGAACCCACAGGCTTCTTTCTATAAACATAGCTCCATCCCTCCTCACTTTCTCACAATTTTTCATTCTTAGTTTTTGTTCGAAGTGAGCTCTGCCTTCTTTCTATTTTCTCTCTCTAAGTGCTGCTGGTTTCGTTTTTTGTGATCCATGGAGTTTCGTGCATGTTTCTTGGCTAATGCTCAGAAGTCTTTGCTCCCTCCTGCCGTGTCCTCGGGCACTTCTCCGACTATCGGGGAACCCGTGATCCACGCGGTGAGTGACATGGACATCGATGATACTGAGGGGACTTCGAGTGACCCTGAGAAGGTTGGTGACCTTCCCAGATGATGAGAAGGTTGTCGTTGAGGCTGTAAAAGATCTCGTGCTGAAGGCTGATGGCAAACCATCCGCTCCTTCTCAAGCGATGCTTCCTCCCCCTCCTCCGGTTCGCAAACCGGTCATATGTGCCCTTCCTGCTGCTTACAGTGACTTGGCTTCCTATGGGAAGAAGAGGACTCCCCCTACTTTGAAGAGGGGTAACACTTCTGGGGGTCCAAGCGAGAAGAAGCTGAAAGGTTCGGCTTGGTCAGCTCCTCCTCCGGAAGAGAAAGCTACGCTTTATACTATGACGATTGATGAGTCGAAGAGTTTATTTTTTAACAATGGTCAGTGTGTGGATCTCGTTTCTAGGATTAAGGATCCTCTGGATGGTCCCTTTAATCTCGATACTATGCACGCTCCGAAGCTGTATTCTGACTTCGCCTGGTGCTCCATCAGGGTAAGCGTTTTTGTGTGAGTAGTTTCAAGTTCTGCCCTGATTTTCTTACTCACGGACTATATGGTTTTGCAGCTCCTATCCTTGTTTAACAGGAACATTCACGTGTGGGAGGAGGGCATCCGTAAAGCTGAACGCTATAAGTCCTCTGCAAAGCGCGAGAAATAGCGCGTTAAGGAGACGTTGGATGCCTCTACTCTTAAGTACGAGGGGAAGGTGATGAACCTCGGGAAAGAGGTGGCCGCCGCAAAAGAGGAGGCGTCTTGCAATGCTTCCCGTGTTGCCTGCCTTGCTAATGCTAATGACGAGCTCGAGTCTCGGGTCAAGGAGCTGGAGGAGAAGCTTGCTGAGAAGGATAATGCCTTCAAACTGAAGAACAAGAGGGCATACCGTGATGGGTACAAGGCAGCTGTGGACAGGAGCCGGGCTCGGGAGGATAAGGCAATGGCCTTAATCGACCGATTGGTTTCGAACCGCGACTCTGAGTCACGTTGTGTGATGGGAGTTTGTAACTCCGAAGTGATTGATGTCTTTGACATGAATGATCCCAAGGAGATAGTCGAGGAGCACGAGAGGAGTGAGAAGATGAAGGTGGAGGCTCGGTGGTTCGTGTGATCGATGAGCATCGGGGATTGCTTATCCCATCTTCTGGATCTTTGGCTTCAGCCTCTCATTCGTTGGGTGACGTCTCTCTTGACAGTTCGGCTAAGGAGATTGGCGTTGAGGAGTTTGCGGGGACCAATGAAGACGTGGCAGGCTTTGCTGAGATGGCTGCCGAGAAGGCTGCGGAGGAGGATCATGCCTAGATCTCCTTATCCCCCTTATCTTTCATCGTTTTTTTGTTTTGTTTTGCTGTTGGATTTGCTGGGTCCTTTCAGGCCCACATTATGACTCTTGGTCGGGATTGTTTCCGATGATTGCTTTTTTTTAACCTTTTAATCTTATGCACTTTATGCTTTGATTTCGTGCATGTTATAAGGCTGGTAATTATCCGTTCTAGGTAGGAGCATGATAGATTTTTCGAAAGTTTATGATAGGAGAGTAGAATAGTCCGGAGTTTTATACTCTCTTGTGGTTCCTTGGTGTATTCAGCACGATAGGAGTTATGATGCTCTGGCGTTTATATTTCGTCGGAAGGGACTTGGCTTGCCTTAGACGAGTACGCTTGCGTTTTTTTCGTATAGCGTATTGATGAAATTGTGCCAGTGCCGCTAAGAAGCATTTTGACTGGGCTTACGATAGGTTAGTGTTTTAGGAACTAAGCTATGCGTCTGTCTAGTTTTAGAAGGATGCGAATAGTCTCCGGCTGACCTCCCCGTTTTTTCGACATTTGAAACACTTTAGGATCTCGTCTAGTGGTATGCTAGATTGTGTTTCCGAGATGTTGAGACAAGTGTGCCATGGCCGGCGCTTACCGAGTTAGCGAGTTTGCAAAGGTCACTTACAGTGTTCCTACCTATAGGAAAAAGGGCCTGCCAATTCAAGCAGTGAGGATTAAGGCAGTGCGAATCATTTATCATGCTGGCATGCCCCTCTCAAAGCCAAACTTAAGAACATCGTCCAGGATATACCTCTCAGATGTTAGGCTACGATATACCTAACCTTTTCTTATATAGCGTGCTGTTTTATCCGTGCACGGTTGTGGCTTGGTCCTTAAAGTACAGTAAAAAGAAAAGGGCTTGTTGCGGCCAGCACCAAGCAAGTTTGAAAAACAGTTAGATTTGCGCAAATCGTTTTTGAAATCGAATAAGTGAAGTGTTATAAGCTATTTCAGAATTTATTCGGAAAACTTGATGCCTGGACTGGTCTAGAGGTAGAATCTTTCAGAATATTTCGGGAAAACTTGAGCGTCGGAGCATTTTTTCGAGTGTAGGAGTGGTCTATGTATACATTCTCACTTCTCCGAAATTTTTTTTTTTTTTCAAGTAGCTGGACTTATCATGAGACAAGTTGACTACTTGGTCGTTGGGATGGTTAATCAATGGTGGCCCTAATTGAACGAGAAATAAGGTCTAGATCTTCTTATTATCCATTGAAGAGTCCCCTAATACTTTTTTCAAGTGGTATTCATTGTCATTGGCCTCCATACTCATTAAAAGTTCCTTTTAAGCATTTGGGTACATTAAGTTCCATTTTGGATCCAACTGACACTCATTCCAGTTCTAAACTCCCGTTTTTACTTTGGGATTGCTGATCAATGTTGGCCCCAATTGAATGAGAAATAAGGTCTAGATCTTCTCTATCCTCATTTAGGAATCCTCTAATGCTTGTTTCAAGTGGTATTCATTGTCATTCGACTCCATAATAATTAAATTTCCCTTTTAAGCAGCTGGGGACATGAAGTTCCCTATTGGATCAAATGGGACTCATTCCAGTTCTAGAGTCCTGTTTTTGATCTTTGGTATGGTTGATAAATGGTATCCCCAATTGAATGAGAAACAAGATATAGATCTTCTTATTCTTCATTTAAGAGTCCAGTAATGCATATTTCAAGTGGTATTCGTTGTCATTGGCCTCCATACTCATTAAAAGTCCATGATAAGTATTTGAGGACAAGAAGTTCCCTTTTGGATCCAAATGAGACACATTCTAGTTCTAGAGTCCCGTTTTTGGTCTTTGGGATAGTTAATCAATGGTGGCCCTAATTGAATGAGAAACAAGGACTATATCTTCTTCTTCTTCATTTAAGAGTCCCATACTGCTTGTTTCCAGTGGTCATTGTCATTGGCTCCATACTCATTAAAAGTTCCTTTTATGCATTTGGGGACATGAAGTTCCGTTTTGGATGCAAATGAGAATCATTCAAGTTCTAGACTTTCGTATTTAGTCTTTGGGATTGTTGATCAATGGTGGCCCCAACTGAATGAGAAACAAGGTCTAGATCTTCTCCATCCTAATATAGGAGTCCCCTAATGCTTGTTTCAAATGGTATTCATAGTCATTGGTCTCCATACTCATTAAAAGTCCCTTTTAAACATTTGTGGACATGAAGTTCCCTTTTGGATCCAAATGGGACACATTGTAGTACTAGAGTCTCGATTTTGGTCTTCAGGATGGTTGATAAATGGTGTCCCCAATTCAATGAGAAATAAGGTCTAGATCTTCTTATTTTTCATTTAAGAGTCCCCTAATGCTTGATTAAAGTGGTATTCATTGTCATTGGCCTTCATAGTCATTAAAAGTTCCTTTTAAGCATTTGGAAACATGAAGTTCCCATTTGGATTCAAATGGGACTCATTCCACTTCGAGATTCGCGTTCTTGGTCTTTGGGATGGTTAATCTATGGTGGCCCCAATTGAATAAAGAAACAAGGTCTAGATCTTCTTATTCTTCGTTTAAGAGTCCCGTAATGCTTGGTTTAAGTGATATTCATTGTCATTAGCCTCCTTATACATTAAAAGACCCTATTAAATATTTGGGACATGAAGTTCCCGTTTGGATCCAAATGGGACTCATTCCAGTTCTAGAGTCCCATTTTTGGTCATTGGGATGGTTGATCAATTGTATCCCCAATTGAATGAGAAACAAGATCTTGACCCTCTAATTATTCGTTTAAGAGTCCCGTAATACTTGCTTCAAGTGGTATTCATTGTTATTGGCCTCCATATTCATTAAAAATCCATTTTAAGCATTTGGGGACATGAAGTTTCCTTTTGGATTCAAATGGGACTCATTCCAGTTCTAGAGTCCCGTTCTTGGTCTTTGGGATGGTTGATCAATGGTGGCCCAAATTGAATGAGAAACAAGGCCTAGATATTCGTATTCTTGGTTTAAGAGTCCAGTAATGCATATTTCAAGTGGTATTCCTTCTCATTGGCCTCTATACTTATTAAAAGTCCCTGTTAAGCATTTGAGGACAAGATGTTCCCTTTTGGATCCAAATGGGACTCATTCCAGTTCTAGAGTCCCGTTTTTGGTCTTTGGGATGGTTAATCAATGGTGGTCCCAATTGAACGAGAAATAATGTCAAGATCTTCTTATTCTTCATTTAAGAGTCACCTATTGCTTGTTTCAAGTGGTATTCATTGTCATTGTCCTCCATACTCAATAATAGTCCCTTTTAAGATTTTGGGGACATGAAGTTCCCTTTTGGATCCAAATGGGACTCATTCCACTTCTAGAGTTCTGTTTTTGTTCTTTGGGATAGTTGATCAATGGTATCCCCAATTGAATGATAAATAAGGTCTACATCTTCTTATTCTTGGTTTAAGAGTCTAGTAATGCATATTTGAAGTGGTATTCCTTGTCATTGGCCTTCATACTCATTAAAAGTCCCTGTTAAGAATTTAAACAAGATGTTCCCTTTTGGATCTAAATGGGATTCATTCCAGTTCTAGAGTCCTGTTTTTAGTCTTTGAGATGGTTAATCAATGGTGGCCGTAATTGAACGAGAAACAAGGTTTAGATCTTCTTATTTTTAGTATTTGAGATGGATAATGCTTGTTTCAAATGGTATTCATTGTCATTGGCCTCCATACTCATTAAAAGTTCCTTTTAAGCACTTGGGGACATGATGTTTCCTTTTGGATCCAAATGGGATTTATTCCAGTTCTAGAGTCCCGTTTTTGGTCTTCGGGATGTTTGAAATATGTTGTCCTCAATTGAATGAGAAACAAGATCTAGATCTTCTCCATCTTCATTTAGGAGTCCTCTACTGCTTGTTTCAAGTGGTATTCATTGTCATTGGCCTCCATACTCATTAAAAGTCCTTTTTAAGCATTTGGGGACATGATGTTCCCGTTTGGATCCAAATGGGACTCATTCCAATTCTAGAGTCTCGATTTTGGTCGTCGGGATGGTTGATAAATGGTGACTCCAATTGAATGAGAAACAAGATCTAGATCTTTTTACTCTTCATTTAACAGTCCCCTAATGCTTGATTCAAGTGATATTCATTGTCATTGGCCTTCATACTCATTAAAAGTTCCTTTTAAGCATTTGGGGACATCAAGTTCCCTTTTGGATTCAAATGGGACTCATTCCAGTTCTTGTGTCCCGTTCTTGGTCTTTGGGATGGTTGATCAATGGTGACCCCAATTGAATGAGAAACAAGGTCTAGATACTTAGATTCTTCGTTTAAGGGTCCCGTAATGATTGTTTCAATTGGTATTCCTTGTCATTGGCCTCGATACTCATTAAAAGTTCCTATTAAGCATTTGGGGACATGAAGTTCCATTTTGGATTCAAATGGGACTCATTCCAGTTCTAGAGTCCAGTTCTTGGTCTTTGGGATTGTTGATCAATGGCGGCCCAAATTAATTGAGAAAGAAGGTCTAGATATTCGTATTCTTCATATAAGAGTCCCGTAATTATTGTTTCAGGTGGTATTCTTTGTCATTGGCCTCCATACTCATTAAAAGTTCCTTTTAAGCACTTGGAGACATGATGTTCCCTTTTGGATCCAAATGAGATTGATTCCAGTTTTAGAGTCCCGTTTTTGGTCTTTGGGGTAGTTTATAAATGGTGTCTCCAATGGAATGAGAAACAAGGTCTAGATCTTCTCCATCGTCATTTAGGAGTCCCCTAACGCTTGTTTCAAGTGGTATTCATTGTCATTGTCATCCATACTCATTAATAGTCCCTTTTAAGCATTTGGGGACATGAAGTTCCCTTTTGGATCCAAATGGGACTCATTCCAATTCTAGAGTCCCGATTTTGGTCGTTGGGATGGTTGATAAAAGATGTCCCCAATTGAATGAGAAACAAGGTCTATATCTTCGTATTCTTCATATAACAGTCCCCTAATTCTTGATTCAAGTGATATTCATTGTCATTGGCCTTCATACTCATTAAAAGTTCCTTTTAAGCATTTGGGGACATGAAGTTCCCTTTTGGATTCAAATGGGACTCATTCCAGTTCTAGAGTTCTGTTCTTGTTCTTTGGGATGGTTGATCAATGGTGGCCCAAATTGAATGAGAAACAAGGTCTAGATATTCGTATTCTTCGTTTAATAGTCCCGTAATGATTGTTTCAAGTGGTATTCCTTGTCATTGGTCTCCATACTCATTAAAAGTTCCTTTAACGCACTTGGGGACATGATGTTCCCTTTTCGATCCAAATGGGATAGATTCCAGTTCTAGAGTTCCGTTTTTGGTCTTTGGGATGGTTGATAAACGGTGTCCCCAATGGAATGAGAAACAAGGTCTAGATCTTCTCCATCTTCATTTAGGAGTCCACTAATGCTTGTTCAAGTGGTATTCATTGTCATTGTCCTCCATACTCATTAACAGTCCCTTTTAAGCATTTGGGGAAATGAAGTTCCCTTTTGGATCTAAATGGGACTCATTCCAATTATAGAGTCCTGATTTTAGTCGTCGGGATTGTTGATAAATGGTGTCCCCAATTGAATGAGAAACAAGGTCTAGATCTTCTTATGCTTCGTTTAAGAGTCACGTAATGCTTGTTTCAAGTGATATTCATTGTCATTAGCCTCCGTATACATTAAAAGACCCTATTAAATATTTGCGGACTTGAAGTTCCCTTTTGGTTCCAAATGGGACTCATTCCAGTTCTAGAGTGCCATTTTTTGTCTTTGGGATGGTTGATCAATGGTATCCCAAATTGAATGAGAAACAAGGTCTTGATCCTCTAATTCTTTGTTTAAGAGTCTAGTAATGCATATTTCAAGTGGTATTCCTTGTCACTGGCCTCGATACTCATTAAAATTTCCTTTTAAGCATTTGGGGACATAATGTTCCCTTTTGGATCCAAATGGGACTCATTCCTGTTCTAGAGTCCCGTTTTTGTTCTTTGGGATGGTTGATCAATGGTATCCCCAATTGAATGAGAAACAAGGTGTAGATCTTCTTATTCTTCGTTTAAGAGTCTAGTAATGCATATTTCAAGTCGTATTCCTTGTCATTGGACTCCATACTCATTAAAAGTCCCTGTTAAGCATTTAAGGACAAGAAGTTCCCTGTCGTATCTAAATGGGACTCATTCCAGTTTTAGAGTCCCATTTTTAGTCTTTGAGATGGTTTATCAATGGTGGCCGTATTTGAACGAGAAACAGGGTCTAGATCTTCTTATTCTTCATTTAATAGCCTCATAATGCTTGCTTATAGTGCTATTCATTGTCATTGGCCTCCATACTCATTAAAAGTTGTTTTGAAGCACTAAGGGACATGACGTTCCCTTTTGGATCCAAATGGGATTAATTCCAGTTCTAGAGTCCCGTTTTTGGTCTTCGGGGTGGTTGGTAAATTGTGTCCCCAATGGAATGAAAAACAAGGTCTGAATCTTCTCCATCTTCATTTAGGAGTCGCATAATGCTTGTTTCAAGTGGTATTCATTGTCATTGGCCTCCATACTCATTAATAATCCCTTTTAAGTATTTCGGGACATGAAGTTCCCTTTTGGATCCAAATGGGACTAATTCCAATTCTAGAGTCCCGATTTTGGTCATCGGGATGGTTGATAAATGGTGTCCCCAATTGAATGAGAAACAAGATCTAGATCTTCTAATTCTTCATTTAACAGTCCCCTTATGCTTGATTCAAGTGATAATCATTGTCATTGGCCTTCATACTCATTTAAAGTTCGTTTTAAGCATTTGGGGACATGAAGTTCCCTTTTGGATTCAAATGGGACTCATTCCAGTTCTAGAGTCTCGTTCTTGGTCTTTGGGATGGTTGATCAATGGTGGCCCGAATTAAATGAGAAACAAGGTTTAGATATTCGTATTCTTCGTTTCAGAGTCCCGTAATGATTGTTTCAAGTGGTATTCCTTGTCATTGGCCCCGATACTCAATAAAAGTTCCTTTTAAGCATTTGGGGACATGAAGTTCCGGTTTGGATTCAAATGGTACTCATTCCAGTTCTAGAGTCCCGTTCTTGGTCTTTGGGATGGTTGATAAACGGTGGCCCAAATTGATTGAGAAAAAGGTCTAGATATTCGTATTCTTCGTTTACGAGTCCCGTAATGATTTTTCAAGTGGTATTCCTTATCATTGGCCTCCATACTCATTAAAAGTTCCTTTTAAGCACTTGGGCACATGATGTTCCTTTTTGGATCCAAATGGGATTGATTCTAGTTCTAGAGTCCCGTTTTTGGTCTTTGAGATGGTTGATAAATGGTGTCCCCTATGGAATGAGAAATAACGTCTTGATCTTCTCCATCTTCATTTAGGAGTCCCCTAATCCTTGTTTCAAGTGGTATTCATTGTCATTGGCCTCACTACTCATAAATAGTCCCTTTTAAGTATTTGGGGACATGAAGTTCCGTTTTACATCCAAATGAGACTCATTCCAATTCTAGAGTCCCGATTTTGGTCGTCGGGATGGTTGATAAATGGTGTCTCCAATTAAATGAGAAATAAGGTATAGATCTTCTTATTCTTCATTTAACAGTCCCATAATTCTTGATTCAAGTGATATTCATTGTCATTGGCCTTCATACTCATTAATAGTTCCTTTTAAGCATTTGGGGACATGAAGTTCCCTTTTGGATTCAAATGGGACATATTCCAGTTCTAGAGTCCCGTTCTTGCTCTTTGGGATGGTTGATCAATGGCGGCCCCAATTGAATGAGAAATAAGGTCTAGATCTTCTTATTCTTTGTTTAACGGTCATATAATGCTTGTTTCAAGTGATATTCATTGTTATTTGCCTCCATATACATTAAAAGTCCCAATTAAATATTTGCGGACTTGAAGTTCCCTTTTGGATCTAAGTGGGACCCATTCCATTTCTAGAGTCCTATTTTTTGTCTTTGGGATGGTTGATCATTGGTATCCCCAATTGAATGAGAAACAAGGTCTTGATCCTCTAATTCTTTGTTTAATAGTCCCGCAATGCTTGTTTCAAGTGGTATTCATTGTCATTGGCCTCCATATTCATTAAAAATGCTTTTTAAGCATTTGGGGACATAAAGTTTCCTTTTGGATTCAAATAGGACTCATTCCAGTTCTAGAGTCCCGTTCTTGGTCTTTGGGATGGTTGATCAATGGTGGCCCCAATTGAATGAGAAACAAGGCCTAGATACTCGTACTCTGTGTTTAAGAGTCCAGTAATGCATATTTCAAGTGGTATATCTTGTCATTGGCCTCGATACTCATTAAAAGTACCTTATAAGAATTTGGGGACATGAAGTTCCCTTTTGGATTCAAATGGGACTCATTCCAGTTTTAGAGTCCCATTTTTGTTCTTTGGGATGGTTGATCAATGGTATCCCAAATTGAATGAGAAACAAGGTGTAGATCTTCTTATTCTTCGTTTAAGAGTCTAGTAATGCATATTTCAAGTGGTATTCCTTGTCGTTGGCCTCAATACTCATTAAAAGTTCCTTTTAAGCATTTGAGGACATGATGTTCCCTTTTGGATTCAAATGGGACTCATTCCAGTTCTAGAGTCCCGTTTCTGGTCTTTAGGTTGGTTAATCAATGGTATCCTTATTCTTCGTTTAAGAGTCCCATTATTGGTCTTTGGGATGGTTGATCAATGGTGGCCGCAATTGAATGAAAAACAAGGTCTAGATCTTCTCCATTCTAATTTAAAGGTCCCCTAATGCTTGTTTCAAGTGGTATTCATTGTCATTCGCCTCCATACTCATTGAAAGTCCCTTTTAAGCATTTGGGGACATGAAGTTCCGTTTTCGATCCAAATGGGACTCATTCCAGTTCTAGAGTCCCATTTTTGGTCTTCGGGATGGTTGATAAATGGTATCCCCAATTGAACGAAAAACAAGGTCTATCTTATTCTTCGTTTAAGAGTTCAGTAATGCATATGTCAAGTGGTATTCGTTGTCATTGGCTTCCATACTCATTAAAAGTCCCTGATAAGCATTTGAGGACAAGAAGTTCCCTTTCTGATACAAATGAAACACATTTTAGTTCAATAGTCCTATTTTTGGTCTTCGGGATGGTTAATCAATGGTCGCCCTAATTCAATGAGAAACAAGGACTAGATCTTCTTATTTTTCATTTAAGAGTCCCATACTGCTTGTTTCTAGTGGTGTTCATTGTCATTGGCCACCATACTCATTAAAAATTCCTTTTAAGCATTTGGAGACATGAAGTTCCTTTTTGGATCCAAATGAGACTCATTGCAGTTCTAGACTTTCGTTTTTAGTATTTGGGATGGTTGATGAATTGTGGCCCCAATTGAATGAGAAACAAGGTCTAGATCTTCCTCATCCTAATATAGGAGTCCCCTAATGCTTGTTTCAAATGGTATTCATAGTCATTGGCCTCCATACTCATTAAAAGTCCCTTTTAAGCATTTGGAGACATGAAGTTCCCTTTTGGATCCAAACGGGACTCATTCTAGTACTAGAGTCTCGATTTTGGTCTTCGGGATGGTTGATCAATGGTATCCCCAATTGAATGAGAAACATGGTCTTAATCCTCCAATTCTTCGTTTAAGATTCCAGTAATGCATATTTGGGGACATGAAGTTTCTTTTTGGATTCAATTAGGACTCATTCCAATTCTAGAGTCCCGTTCTTGATCTTTGGGATGGTTGATCAGTGGTGGCCCCAATTGAATGAGAAACAAGGCCTAGATATTCGTATTCTTCGTTTAAGTGTCCAGTAATGCATATTTCAAGTGGTATTGCTTCTCATTGGCCTCCATACTTATTAAAAGTCCCTGTTAATCATTTGAGGACGAGATGTTCCCTTTTGGATCCAAATGGGACTCATTCCAATTCTAGATTCCAGGTTTTGGTCTTTGGGATGGTTAATAATTGGTGGCCCTAATTGAACGAGAAATAATGTCAAGATCTTCTTATTCTTCATTTAAGAGTCACCTATCGCTTGTTTCTAGTGGTAGTCATTGTCATTGGCCTCCATACTCTTTAAAAAGTTCCTTTTAAGAATTTGGGGACATGAAGTTCCCGTTTGGATCCAAATGGAACTCATTCCAGTTCTAGAGTCCCGTTTTTGTTTTTTGGGATGGCTGATCAATGGTATCCCCAATTGAATGATAAGCAAGGTCCAGATCTTCGTATTCTTTGTTTAAGGGTCTAGTAATGCATATTTCAAGTGGTATTCCTTGTCATTGGCTTCCATACTCTTTAAAAGTCCATGTTAATCATTTAAGGACAAGAAGTTCCCTTTTGGATCTAAATGGGACTCATTCCAGTTCTAGAGTCCCGTTTTTAGTGTTTGAGATGGTTAATCAATGGTGGCCGTAATTAAACGAGAAAAAAGGTCTAGATCTTCTTATTCTTCGTTTAAGAGTCTCATAATGCTTGTTTCTAGTGCTATTCATTGCCATTGGCCTCCATTATCATTAAAAGTTCCTTTTAAGCACTTGGGGTCATGATGTTCCCTTTTGGATCCAAATGGGACTCATTCCAATTCTAGAGTCCCGTTCTTGGTCTTTGGCATGGTTAATCAATGTTGACCCTAATTGAACGAGAAATAATGTCAAGATCTTATTATTATTCATTTAAGAGTCACATATTGCTTGTTTCTAGTAGTATATATTGTACATTTAAAAGTTCCTTTTAAGCGTTAGGGGACATGAAGTTCCCTTTCGGATCCGAATGAGACTCATTGCAGCTCTAGACTTTTGTTTTTAGTCTTTGGGATGGTTGATTAATGGTGGCCCAAATTGAATGAGAAACAAGGCTTCCCCATCTTAATTTCGGAGTCCCCTAATGCTTGTTTGAAGTGGTATTCATTATCATTGGCCTATATACTCATTAAAAGTCCATTTTAAACATTTGGGAACATGAAGTTCCGTTTTGGATCCAAATGGGACTCATTCCAGTTCTAGAGTCCCATATTTGGTCTTTAGGATGGTTGATCAATGGTATCCCCAATTGAATGACAAACAAGGTCTTGATCCTCTAATTCTTCGTTTAAGAGTCCCGTAATGCTTGTTTCAAGTGGTATTCATTGTCTTTGGCCTCCATATTCATTAAAAATCCCTTTTAAGCATTTGGGGACATGAAGTTTCCTTTTAAATTCAAATTGGACTCATTCCAGTTCTAAAGTCCTGTTTTTGGTCTTCGGAATGGTTGATAAATGGTGTCCCCAATTGAATGAGAAACAAAGTCTAGATCTTCTTATTCTTCATTTAAGAGTCTCCTAATGCTTGTTTCAAGTGTTATTCAATGTCATTGGCCTCCATACTCATTAAAAGATCCATTTAAGCATTTGGGGACATGAAGTTCGCTTTTGGGTCCAAATGGGACTCATTCCAGTTCTAGAGTCCCGTTTTTGTTCTTTGGGATGGTTGATCAATGGTATCCCCAATTGAATGATAAGCAAGGTCTAGATCTTTGTATTCTTCGTTTAAGAGTCTAGTAATGCATATTTCAAATGGTATTCCTTGTCATTGGCTTCCATACTCATTAAAAGTCCCAGTTAATCATTTAAGGACAAGAAGTTCCCTTTTGGATCTAAATGGGACTCATTCCAGTTCTAGAGTCCCGTTTTTAGTGTTTGAGATGGTTAATCAATGGTGGCCGTAATTGAACGAGAAAAAATGTCTAGATTTTCTTATTCTTCGTTTTAGAGTCTCATAATACTTGTTTCAAGTGCTATTCATTGTCATTGCCCTACATTATCATTAAAATTTCCTTTTAAGCACTTGGGGTCATGATGTTCCCTTTTGGATCCAAATGGGACTCATTCCAATTCTAGAGTCTCGTTTTTTGTCTTTGGGATGGTTGATCAATGGTGGCCCCAATTGAATGAGAAATAAGGTCTAGATCTTCTTTATCCTAATTTAGGAGTCCCCTAATGCTTGTTTCAAGTGATATTCATTGTCATTGGCCTCCATACTCATTAAAAGATCCTTTTAAGCATTTGGGGACATGAAGTTCCCTTTTGGATTCAAATGGGACTCATCCAGTTCTAGAGTCCCATTTTTGGTCTTTAGCATGGTTGATCAATGGTGGTCCCAATTAAATGAGAAACAAGGTGTAGATCTTCTTATTCTTGATTTAAGAGTCCCTTTCAAGTGGTATTCATTGTCATTGGCCTCCATACTCATTAAAAGATTCTTTTAAGCATTTGGGGACATGAAGTTCCCTTTTGGATCCAAATGATACTCATTCGAGTTATAGACTCCCGTTTTTTGTCTTTGGGATGGTTGATCAATAGTGGCCCCAATTGAATGAGAAATATGGTCTAGATTTTCTCTATCCTCATTTAGGAGTCCCCTATACCTATTTCAAGTGGTTTTCATTGTCATTTGACTCCACAATAATTAAAAGTCCCTTTTAAGCGTTTGTGGACATGAAGTTCCCTTTTGAATCCAAATGGGACTCATTCCAGTTCTGGAGTCTCATTTTTGTTTTGTGGGATGGTTTATCAATGGTATCCCCAATTGAATGAAAAACAAGGTCTACATCTTCTTATTCTTCGTTTAAGAGTCTAATAATGCATATTTCAAGTGGTATTCCTTGTCATTGGCCTCTATACTCATTAAAAATCCCTGTTAATCATTTAAGGACAAGAAGTTCCCCTTTGGATCTAAATGGGACTCATTCCAATTCTAGAGTCCCGTTTTTGGTCTTTGAGATGGTTAATCAATGGTGGCCGTAATTGAACGAGAGACAAGGTCTTGATCTTCTTATTCTTCATTTAAGAGTCTCATAATGCTTGTTTCTAGTGCTATTCATTGTCATTGGCCTCCACACTCATTAAAAGTTCCATTTAAGCACTTGGGGACATGATGTTCCCTTTTGGATCCAAATGGGATTGATTCCAGTTCTAGAGTCCCGTTTTTGGTGTTCGTGATGGTTGATAAATGGTGTCCCCAATGGAATGAGAAACAAGGTCTAGATCTTCTCCATCCTCATTTAGGAGTCCCCTAATGCTTTTTTCAAGTGGTATTCATTGTCATTGGCTCCATACTCATTAATAGTCCCTTTTAAGCATTTGGGGACATGAAGTTCCCTTTTGGATCCAAATGGGACTCATTCCAATTCTAGAGTCCCGATTTTGGTCGTCGGAATGGTTGATAAATGGTGTCCCCAATTGAATGAGAAACAAGGTATAGATCTTCTTATTCTTGATTTAACAGTCACCTAATTCTTCATTCAAGTGATATTCATTGTCATTGGCCTTCATACTCATTAAAAGTTCCTTTTAAGCTTTTGGGGACATGAAGTTCCCTTTTGGATTCAAATGGGACTCATTCCAGTTCTAGAGTCCCGTTCTTGGTCTTTGGGATGTTTGATCAATGGCGGCCCCAATTGAATGAGAAATAAGGTCTAGATCTTCTTATTCTTCGTTTAAGAGTCACGTAATGCTTGTTTCAAGTGATATTCATTGTCATTAGCCTACATATACATTAAAAGTCCCTATTAAATATTTGCGGACTTGAAGTTCCCTTTTGGATCCAAATGGGACTCATTCCAGTTCTAGAGTCCCATTTTTTGTCTTTGGGATGGTTGATCAATGGTATCCCCAATTGAATGAGAAACAAGGTCTTGATCCTCTAATTCTTTGTTTAAGATTCCCGTAATGCTTGTTTCAAGTGGTATTCATTGTCATTGGCCTCCATATTCATTAAAAATCCCTTTTAAGCATTTGGGCACATGAAGTTTCATTTTGGATTCAAATCGGACTCATTCCAGTTCTAGAGTCCTGTTCTTGGTCTTTGGGATGGTTGATCAATGGTGGCCCCAATTGAACGAGAAACAATGTCAAGATCTTCTTATTCTTCATTTAAGAGTCACCTATTGCTTGTTTCTAGTGGTATTCATTGTCATTGGCCGCCATACTCATTAAAAGTTCCTTTTAAGCATTTGGGGACATGAAGTTCCCTTTTGGATTCAAATGGGACTCATTCCAGTTCTGGAGTCCCATTCTTGGTCTTTGGGATGGTTGATCAATGGTGGCCCCAATTAAATGAGAAACAAGGTCTAGATCTTCCCCATCCTAATATAGGAGTCCCCTAATGCTTGTCTAAAGTTGTATTTAATGTCATTGGCCTCCATACTCATTGAAAGTCCCTTTTAAGCATTTGGGGACACGAAGTTCCCTTTTGGATCCAAATAGAACTCATTCCTGTTCTAGAGGCCCGTTTTTGGTCTTGGGGATGGTTGATAAATGGTGTCCCCAATTGAATGAGAAACAAAGTCTAGATCTTCTTTTTCTTCAGTTAAGAGTCCCCTAATACTTGTTGCAAGTTGTCTTTATTGTCATTGGCCTCCATACTCATTAAAAGATCCTTTTAAGCATTTGGGGACATGAAGTTCCCTTTTGGATCCAAATGACACTCATTCCAGTTCTAGAGTCCCGTTTTTAGTCTTTGGGATGGTTGATCAACGGTGGCCCCAATTGAATGAGAAACAGGGTCTTGATATTCTCTGTCCTAATTTAGGAGTCCCCTAATGCTTGTTTCAAGTGATATTCATTATCATTGGCCTCCATACTCATTGAAAGTCCCTTTTAAGCATTTGGGTACATGAAGTTCCCTTTTGGATCCAAACGGGACTCATTCCAGTTCTAGAGTCTCGTTTTTGGTCTTTGGGATGGTTGATCAATGGTTGCCCCAATTGAATGAGAAACAAGGTCTAGATCTTCCCCATCCTAATTTAGTAGTCCCCTAATGCTTGTTTTAAGTGGTATTCATTGTCATTGGCCTCCATACTCATTGAAAGTACCTTTTAAGTATTTGGGGACATGAAGTTCCCTTTTGGATCCAAATGGGACTCATTCCAGTTCTAGAGTCCCATTTTTGGTCTTCGGGATGGTTGATAAATGGTGTCCCCAATTGAATGAGAAAAAAGTCTAGATCTTCCGATCCTTCAGTTAATAGTCCCCTAATGCTTGTTTCAAGTGGTATTCATTATCATTGGCCTCCATACTCATTCAAAGATCCTTTTAAACATTTGGGGACATGAAGTTCCCTTTTGGATTCAAATGGGACTCATTCCAGTTCTAGATGTGAATTCAGCGGAAGTAAAGAGAATTGTGAGAAGAATATGAGAGAATCATTAAGAACTAAGCGAGAGAAGTATACGAAAGAGAGAGAGAGACATAACAAAAGATTTCATTGCCTTAGAATAGAATAGGTTACAAGGTAGGATTATGTCCCTAAATAGACACGCACATGGTTTACAACAAAGAGAATGAGAGCGGCAGCATGTAGATCCATTTGTTGACAGTGACATGCTGAACGGCTATAAGGACTTGTGACCATTTCTTAAACAAACCCGTGACTTCCTTTTCCCACTTCTTTGGCAACGGTCAACTCTAGATCCGTCTTCTTTGTACCTAACTTGTTTCCACCACGTGACATAAATACTCTAGGCTCCACTCCTCATTATTTGTTCCTTGCGCCTATCGAATACACTTGTTTCCAAGAGATACCGTGACCTACAAGCCTTGGTTAACTTGAGACACAAGTCTTGTTGTCGCTTGCTCAATACTTGGTACACACGTTTATTGGTTCTGTTCAACACTCCCCCTCAAGCTTAAGTTTGGGGAAGACTAAGCTTGGAACCCATGAAGCATCACCTCATTAAAAACCTTATCATAGAAAACCACTTGCGACAAAACTATGATAAGGGAAAAAGAGTGTGATTTCCACGGATTAGAGGATCTGAATCAGGCGTGAGGTAAGTCTACCAATCCTAGCTTGCCATGGATGTGGGAGAAAACTTTAAGACTGGCAGCTTTGGTGAAGACATCCGCTAGCTGATCTTCACTCTTGGTGTAGAATGGTAAGATGAATCCTTCTTCAATCTTCTGTCTAACCTTGTGGCAATCCACCTCTATGTGTTTTGTTCTTTCATGGAAGACAGAGTTTGTTGCAATGTGTATGGCTGCTTGATTATCACAATGCATGGTGATGGGAGTTGCTTGATCAATGTTGAGGTCTTTAAGGAGAGCTTTGAGCCATGTTAGTTCGTTTGTGAGCTTCCTCATTGCGCGGTATTCAGCTTCAGCCGTTGAGCAGGCCACCACCTTTTGCTTCTTTGTCTTCCAAGTCACTAGGTTGCCCCCAACAAATGTGCAGTAGCCGGTTGTGGATCGTCTATCTTCTCTGTCTCCAGCCCAATCAGCATCACAATATCCCACAATCTCAGTGTCTTTGTTCTTGCCCATCCATATTCCACATTCCATGGTGCCTTTGATATATCTGAGAATGCGTTCCACCATGCTCCAGTGGTATTGTGTGGGAGTCTTCATGTGTTGACTTACCTGGTTCACATCAAAGCACAAATCAGGTCTAGTGAGTGTTAAGTAAATCAACTTACCTACAATGCATTGGTATTGGGCTGGATTGTCATATGGTTCAGCTTCCTTCTCCCCCTCTCGGTTGACCTTATAGCCATCTTCAAGTGGTGTCTTGGCTGGTATAGTATCCTTGAAACCTGTCTCAGTCAAAAGATCAAATATGTACTTCCTTTGAGAGAGAAAGAGACCCTCAGGTGATTTACAAACCTCAATGCCAAGGAAGTACTTAAGAGCTCCCAAATCTTTAATATCAAATACAGATTTAAGGAAAGACTTTGTGGATTCAATACCTTTCTTGTTGTCCCCAGAGATAATTAGATCATCTACATAGATGAGAACAACAACAATACCTTGTGCATTCTGAAGGGTGAATAAGGAGTGATCAGACTCGGATCTCCTGAAGCCAAAGTCTCTAAGTGTGTAGCTGAGCTTGTGGTACCATGTCCTTGGTGATTGTTTCAACCCATAAATAGCTTTCCTGAGTCTAAGCACTTTCCCGAGACCTATGGTGTATTCTAGACCTGGTGGTGGTGTCATATAGACCTCATCCTCAAGCTCCCTCTGAAGAAAAGCATTCTTGACATCCATTTGCCAAAGTTCCCAAGACAGATTTGTTACCAAGGAGAGAACTACTCTCACAGTTGGCAACTTGGCTACCGGTGCAAAGGTGTCCTTATAATCAGTCCCATACGTTTGGGTGAATCCCCTAGCCACCAATCTTGCTTTGTATCTTTCAATATCACCATTACTCTTGGATTTGATGGTGAAGACCCATTTGGAGGTGACTGCCTTCTTCCCTTTTGGTAAGTCAGCTTCATCCCATGTGTGGTTCCTTTCCATAGCTCCCACCTCATCACTAACCGCGTCTCGCCACACCCTCTTTTCTTTGGCCTCTGCATAGCTGACTGGAAGACTATTAATCTCAATCTTTCCAAGGAAATCAAGATGTTCAGATGGTAACAAGGCAAATGAGCACACGGCCTGAACCAGATGTGCAACTGCTTGACAGTTGTAGTAGACTCTTATGTTCACCCAGTTTGAAGCATCATTGCGGATCCTGCCACTTCTTCTGAGAGGAACTACTGGCTGCGGCATGGAGTCATTCATTTCTGTAGATGCCTCCTCTTCTTGATCATCTGATTGATCCGCTTCTTCCACATTTGGTGCTTCCACATTGTGATGCGGAGCCAGGGGAACCGTGTTGGAGTCATCTTGTACTTCAGTGGTAGAGTCAGTCTGTTCTTATATGGCTGGCGTTTGCACTTGGTCTTGTCCCTTCTCTCCATTGGTTGGCGGGTTAGAGTTGCCAAGATGTTCAAGCAGAAACCGCAAGCTAAATGTTCTGTCAGATGGAGAGCGAGAGAGATCCTTGAGATCATCCCAATCCTTTTTGTCAAAGTAGTCTTGATCTTCAAGAAACTTGACATCCCGTGAGATATGCATCCTTAGGGTTGATGGATCAAAGCATTTATATCCCTTCTGAGTGTTTGAGTAGCCAAGGAAGAAACACTTTGTACTCCTTGCGTCCAGTTTATTCCTTTGATCCCCTGGTTTTAAGACAAAACATACACAACCAAAGACTCATAAGTGAGTAATGGAAGGTTTGAGTATTGAGTACCTCATATGGTGCCTGGTCATTAAGTACTCTGGTTGGGTTGCGGTTAATGAGATAACAGGCTGTCATCACCGCGTCTCCCCAGTATCTCTTTGGCACATTTGTATGAAACATCATTGACCTGGCCACCTCTATCAAGTGTCTGTTCTTTCTTTCGGCCACACCATTCCGTTGGGGAGTGTATGGGCAGCTGGTTTGATGCAGTATTCCATGATTGGACAGGTAATCTTTGAACTTAAGACTTGTATATTCTCCTCCATTATCTGTTCTTAAGACCTTGATCCTTGCATCAAACTGATTAGTAACATAGTTTTGAAAGTTTAAGAATGCATCATAGACACGATCCTTAGATGGCATTAAAGTGAACCAAGTATACTTGGATTTTTCATCAATGAAGGTCACATAGTATTTGTTATTATCCCTAGACAAGCAAGGAGATGTCCACACATCCGAATGAATTAAATCAAAGCAGTGTTCATAAATAGTTGATGATTTTGGAAAAACTGTCTTGCAATGTTTACCAAGAATACAAGCCTCACAAGTAGAGTGATTAAAGAAAACATTAGGGATAATTAACTCAAGAGCTCTAGAGTGAGGATGACCTAGTCTAGCATGCCACATTGAGTCAAGAGAACTAGAAAAACAAGATTGCGATTTAAATGAGAAATCTTCTAAGACATAAAGCTCATCCTTAGTCCCTCCTTTTCCAAGTAGTCTCATGATCTCAATATCCTGAAAATGCACATCATTAGGACCATATATAGCATAGCAATTGAGATCAGTGGTTGCTCTTTTCACAGATAACAATTTTGAAGTAAATTCAGGCATATAAAGGGCTTTGGAGTTCTTGTCAAATAACCGCAAGTCCCCAACCCCTCTAACAGGTATTTTATCCCCATTGGCAATTATCACATTCCCTATAGCTGGCTCTATGTTGTTTAGCAAACTTGAGTTACGAATCATATGATGAGAACCCCCAGAATCTACTACTAGAGAGCTATTGGGTCTATGTGAAAAGAAAGTGTTACCAGACTCCTTTAGGGAAGTAATGGATTTGATGAGAGCCTCAAGGTCAGACTTTCGCACAACATCATCATGAGAGGAGGAGGCCACCATGGCTGTCTTTGGTGGACCTTGAGAGCTTGTTGCTTCGGTCGAGAGATTTGCCCTGAGTGGCTCACGATTGTTGTCCCTGAACCGTGGGTTTGAGCGGTGAGGGAGATCTGCTGGTCTGAGGTGAGGATGAAGTAGCCAGCATTGTGCCTTGTTGTGCCCCTTCCCCTTGCAGTGGTCACACACTCCCGGTCTTCTTTCTTCTGGTTTGTACACGCCTTTGTTAGCCGTTGGTAGATCTCCTTTTGTGCTGACCAAACCGAGAGATCCCTGCTCCTTTTGGACTTGAGAGCACACCTCCTTTATGCTTGGAAGCTTCTCCGCCCTAAGCAGGTGCTTATTGAGCTCATTGAATGCCGGATTGAGGTTGAGCAGAAGGGTGAACACCTTATCTTGCCCCTTTCTCTCATTGATAACCGACATGTCTTTAGTGGATGGTCTCAGCATCTTCAGTTCAGCCCAAAGTGCACTGAACTTGCCAAAATAGTCATTGAAATCCATATCACCTTGGCTAAGGTTGTTGATAGCTCTTTTGATTTCCAACACCCTTGTCAGATTTGACTCATTACCGAATACATCCTTAAGTGTATCCCAGAGTTCCTTTGCTGTCTCACAATATGAGTAACCCTCTAGAACAGATATGTCCAGGGCGCCTTGAAGAATGGCTAGAACCACTTGATCTTCTTGGATCTACTTGGTTTCCTCTGCCTTTTCTTCCTCTCTGTAATCGTCTGTTGCTTCTGTCGGCTCTATGTACTTCCATAAGCGACGGCCTCCCAATACAGCTTTGGCTGTTCTTGCCCAAAGTAGGTAATTGGACCCTCCTTTGAGTGCAACCGGTAGAGTGATGGTCTTCGAGGTCTCTATGTCTTGCCATGGAGCTTAGGTGAGGAGAGGAACTCAGAGTTGACGGACTGAACGGAAGGAATGGCCGGAAGAGAGAGTTTTGACTGTATGGACCGCTAGGTAAAGCTATTATCCGCCCGGTAAAAAGATGAAACTGTACGGACCGATGAGAAGAGGAGAAATTTTGCGTGAGAATGGTTGAGAGATTGGTGACAAGTCAGGTAGAATGAGAGTATTATGGACCAGATTGCTCTGATACAATGTGAATTCAGCGGAAGTAAAGAGAATTATGAGAATAATATGAGAGAATCATGAAGAACTAAGCGAGAGAAGTATACGAAAGAGAGAGAGACATAACAAAAGATTTCATTGCCTTAGAATATAATAGCTTACAAGGTAGGATTATGTCCCTAAATAGACACGCACACGGTTTACAACAAAGAGAATGAGAGCGACAGCATTGTAGATACATTTGTTGACAGTGACATGCCTAACGGCTATAAGGACTCGTGACCATTTCTCAAACCAACCCGTGACTTCCTTTTCCCACTTCTTTGGCAACGGTCAACTCTAGATCCTTCTTCTTTGTACCTAACTTGTTTCCACCACGTGACATAAATACTCTACGCTCAACTCCTTATTATTTGTTCCTTGCGCCTGTCGAATACACTTGTTTCCAAGAGATGCCGTGACCTACAAGCCTTGGTTAACTTGAGACACAAGTCTTGTTGTCACATGCTCAATACTTGGTACACACTAGAGTCCTGTTTTTGGTCTTTGGGATGGTTGATCAATGGTATCCCTAATTGAATGAGAAACATGGTCTACATCTTCTTATTCTTCGTTTAAGAGTCTCATTCTTGGTCTTTGAGATGGTTGATCAATGGTGGCCCCAATTGAATGAAAAACAAGGTTTAGATCTTCTCCATTCTAATTTAGGGGTCCCCTAATGCTTCTTTCAAGTGGTATTCATTGTCATTGGCCTCCATACTCAGTGAAAGTCCCTTTTAAGCATTTGGGGACATGAAGTTCCCTTTTGGATCCAAATGGGACTCATTCCAGTTCAAGAGTCCCGTTTTGGTTCTTGGGAATGTTTGATCAATGGTATCCCCAATGGACTGAGAAACAAGGTCTAGATCTTCTTATTCTTCGTTTAACAGTCCAGTAATGCATATTTCAAGTGGTATTCCTTGTCATTGGCCTCCATACTCATTAAAAGTCTCTGTTAAGCTTTTAAGGAGAAGAAGTTCCCTTTTGGATCTAATGGGACTCATTCCAGTTCGAGAGTCCCATTTTTGGTCTTTGAGATGGTTAATCAATGGTGGCCGTAATTGAACGAGAAATAAGGTCTAGATCTTCTTATTGTTCATTTAAGAGGCCATAATGCCTGTCTCTAGTGTTATTCATTCTCATTAACCTCCATACTCATTAAAAGTTCCTTTAAGCACTTGGGGATATGAAGTTCCCTTTTGGATCCAAATTGGACTGATTGCAGTTCTAGAATCTCGTTATTGGTCTTCGGTATGGTTGATAAATGGTGTCTCCAACGGAATGAGAAACAAGGTCTAGATCTTCTTATTTTTCATTTAAGAGTCCCCTAATGCTGGATTCAAGTGGTATTCATTGTCATTGGCCTCCATATTCATTAAAAGTTCTTTTTAAGCATTTGAGGACATGAAGTTCCCTTTGGGATTCAAATGGGACTCATTCCAGTTCTAGAGCGCCGTTCTTGGTCTTTGGGATAGTTGATCAATGGTGGCCCCAATTGAATGAGAAACAAGGTCTAGATCTTCTTATTCTTCATTTAAGAGTCCCCTTATGCTTGATTCACATGGTATTCATTGTCATTGGCCTTCATACTCATTAAAAGATCCTATTAAGCATTTTGGAACATGAATTTCCCTTTTGGATTTAAATAGGACTCATTCTAGTTATAGAGTCCCGTTCTTGGTCTTTTGGATGGTTGATCAATGGTGGACCCAATTGAATGAGAAACAAGGTCTAGATCTTCGCCATCCTAATTTAGGAGTCCCCTAATGCTTGTTTCAAGTGGCATTCATTGTCATTGGCCTCCATACTTATTAATAGTCCCTTTTAAGCATTTGAGGACATGAAGTTCCCTTTTGGATCCAAATGGGACTCATTCTAATTCTAGAGTCCCGATTTTGGTCGTCGGGATGGTTGATAAATGGTGTCCCCAATTGAATGAGAAACAAGGTCTAGATCTTCTTATTCGTCATTTAACAGTCCCCTAATTCTTGATTCATGTGATATTCATTGTCACTGGCCTTCATGCTCATTAAAAGTTCCTTTTAAGCATTTTGGGATATAAAGTTCCCTTTAGGATTCAAATGGGACTCATTCCAGTTCTAGAGTCCCGTTCTTGGTCTTTGGGATTGTTGATCAATGGCGGCCACCATTGAATGAGAAACAAGGTCTAGATCTCTTATTCTTCGTTTAAGAGTCATGTAATGCTTGTCTCAAGTGATATTCTTTGTTATTAGCCTCCATATACATTAAAAGTCCATATTAAATATTTGCGGACTTGAAGTTCTCTTTTGGATCCATGGACTCACTCAAGTTGTAGAGTCACATTTTTTGTCATTGGGATGGTTGATCAATGGTATCCCAATTGAATGAGAAAGAAGGTCTTGATCCTCTAATACTTTGTTTAAAAGCCCCGTAATGCTTTTTTCAAGTGGTATTCATTGTCATTGGCCTCCATATTCATTAAAAATCCCTTTTAAGCATTTGGGGACATGAAGTTTCCTTTTGGATTCAAATGGGACTTATTCCAGTTCTAGAGTCCCGTTCTTGGTCTTTGGGATGGTTGATCAATGGTGGCCTCAATTGAATGAGAAATAAGGCCTAGATATACGTATTCTTTGTTTAAGAGTCCAGTAATCCATATTTCAAGTGGTATTCCTTGTCATTGGCCTCCATACTCATTAAAAGTCCCTGTTAAGCATTTGAGGACAAGATGTTCCCTTTTGGATCCAAATGAGACTCATTCCAGTTCTAGAGTATCGTTTTTGGTCTTCGGGATGGTTGATAAATGGTGTCCCCAATTGAACAAGAAACAATGTCAAGATCTTTTTATTCATTATTTAAGAGTCACCAATTGCTTGTTTTTAGTGGTATTCATCATCATTGGCCATCATACTCATCAAAAGTTCCTTTTAACCATTTGGGGACATGAAGTTCCTTTTTAGATTCAAATGGGACACTTCCTGTTCTAGAGTCCCATTCTTGGTCTTTGGGATTGTTGATCAATGGTGGCCCCAATTGAATGAGAAACAAGGTCTAGATTTTCCCCATCCTAATTTAGGAGCCCCCTAACGCTTGTTTCAAGTGGAATTCATTGTCATTGGCCTCCAGACTCATTGAAAGTCCCTTTTAAGCATTTGGGGACATGAAGTTCCCTTTTGGATCCAAATGGGACTCATTCCAGTTATAGAGTCCCGTTTTTCGTGTTCGGGATGGTTGATAAATGGTGTCCCCAATTGAATGAGAAACAAAGTCTAGATCTTCTTATTCTTCAGTAAAGAGTCCCCTAATACTTGTTACAAGTGGTCTTCATTGTCATTGGCCTCCATACTCATTAAAAGACCATTTTCGATCCTCATATTCTTCGTTTAAGAGTCATGTAATGCTTGTTCCAAGTAGTATTCATTGTCATTGGCCTCCATACTCATTAAAAGTTCCTTTTAATCATTTGGGGACATGAAGTTGCCTAATGGATCCAAATGGGACTCATTTGAGTTGTAGAGTCCCGTTTTTGGTCTTTTGGATGGTTGATCAATGGTGGCCCCAATTGAATGAGAACCAAGGTTTATATCTTCTTATTCTTCATTTAAGAGCCCCTTAATGCTTATTTCAAGTGGTTCTCATTGTCATTGGCCTCCATACTCATTAAAAGTCCCTTTTAAGCAGTTGGGGACATAAAGTTCCCTTTTGGATCCAAATGGGACTCATTCCAGTTCTAGAGTCCCGTTTTTGGTCTTTGGGATGGTTGATAAATGGTATCCCTAATTGAATGAGAAACATGGGCTACATCTTTTTTTTTCTTCATTTAAGAGTCCCCTAATGCTTGTTTCAAGTGGTATTCATTGTCATTGGCCTCCATACTCATTAAAAGTTCCTTT